>PITA01006144.1:0-103171 GCA_004023965.1 Spilogale gracilis
TTAAAAAAAAATAATGTACCTAGTAGTCCTAATGTTTGCACTTTGAAACTGTAGAAGGGCAAATAATTGATAGATATAATTTGTTAGCACAATAATTATTATCATATCTATATATTTATTATATATCTCTAGTTAACTAGCTAGCTATTTCAGACACTGTGCTAAGTGCTAAAGAATTAAAAATGTAATTCTAAAACATATGAGAGACACTGGATATATGTGAAGAGCAAGCAAAAAATAAAACTCTACAGAATATGATAATCACTCTAAATACACCAATGCAATGCCTTCCATCATACTTTTATTTGTAAAATAACAGGGAGGGGAGTGTACTTAGATAGGCTTTGCACAGAAGGCATAGCTGTGGAAATGGTATTTCTGGGACCCAGATAATAAAAAGGAGATGATCATGCAGGAGCAGAGGAATTGATCTGGAATATATGATCAGCACATCCAAAAGCCTTAAAGCTGGAAAGGGCTTGGTCCATTTGAACATAAAGGAGTCCTGTGTAGATGGATCATAGTTCTTATACTTCCATTGGAATCAATCTCTCTCTTTCTCTCTGCCTTTCTCTTTTATGCTCTCTCATTATAGAAATAAATAAATGAAAGGCATACCAGTCTGATTTTTATAATAATTGTATGGCTGAGGTGTCGAGTTTAAATAAGAAGAGTGAATAGAACTGGGCCAAGAGCATTTAGCTCCTTGCACTTCCCATCAAGTTCTAAGTGTGTGATCATTTCTATCTGAATTCTTTCCTTTATGTTTGCCTTACCAATTAATCTTGCGTCCGTGTTAAATTTGTAACCTGAATTATGTTTTTCTACCTGAGGCTTGTCCAGGATTTTTTCGAGTTCATGTCTTGAGGGAGGAAAATCTTTTAATTAGGTGGATATTGGAGCCCAAAAGGAGATGCAGACAAGATCTTACCTGTCACAGACTGACAAATAGTATTTGGCAGTGTGGTCCTTATTATTTCAAAGAAGAATATTGAGTGCACAGGATATGGAGTTTGATGTGCCTTTGTTTGAATTCTGCTTCAGTCCCTCAGTTTCCAGGTGACCTTGTGCAACTTATTAGATCTCTGTCTGTATTTTCATCTTTAAATAATCAAAATACTAGCTACCATACAAGGGATGTGTAACTACAATACTCAGCATATAGTAGCAATTACTTATCTTGACTATTTATCCACTTATTATTTTCTAGACTATTCTGTAATTCCCCCAGGTTTTTTTTTTTTTTTAATGTTTCAGGAGATGCCTCATTTCATAATGGCCAGAAGTTATGACTAGAAATCCGTGAAATTCTCTAAAAACATATATTACTTATAATAAAATTATTGTAATTCATTGGAATATTAAACAAACTGTTGATTACTTACAGAGAAAAATGGAAACAAGTAGGACAAGAGGTAAGAGTTAATTCTAAATATAGCCAAAACTTTAATTCTATTAACTATTCAGTAAATGTTTACTAAGAACTAGTTATGCAATTGGAAAATTGTTATTTGATGGAATTATTGTAAAAAATATAGTTGTTACCAATAGAATCATCACAGAGTAATTATGGATTTACATCACATTCTGTGTACATTTTTACCTGTAAAAGCATTTATTTCTTGATTTAATAAGTATAATTGAGCACCTATGTGAAACCAATTTTGGATGCATTTTGGTGGGGAAGTATCAATCTCTCTCTTCCTCTCCCTCCCCATTCCCTCCTCCCTTTCTCTCCCCTTCTTTCTTTTACTTCCTTGGTCAGAGTACAGTTCTGGCACAACTCTATGTGACTAAGCAACTGGTTATATGAGAGGGGTTAGTAAAAATGTGAAATTATTGAAGATAAGTGGAGCTACATTTCTTATGGAAAGGAAAAAGAGTTACTCATGTGTAGGGGAAATATGGAGAGATAAAAATAAACTTTGTCCTGTTGAATTCAAATTAAAGATATCCATGAAAAGTCATGGTTTAAGATCAATCTATCAACAACTAGATAGATATAGACATTTATAGATATAGATATAGACAACAACTAGATACATATAGACACGTGCACGTTAATGCATAGGTATGCATTTAGGATAGGTATGCATTTAGGAAATGCATTTTCTTGCTGTCAACTAAAAAGGCTTGGACGCAATAATACCCCTATAAGGATGAGCATGTTTAGCACCTAGATCTTGATTTTGGGGTACTGCTGTCCACTAAAAGAAACCAAGACTCTTTGGAGAAGCAACTTCTTAGAACTAGAGAGGGAGAGTACCAGATTCTAGACAATTGCTCTCACAAAAACAACAACAACAACAAAACAACCAAACAACAGCAAAAAACAAAAACAAAACAAAACAGAAAACCCCAAAACATTAAAAAGATACAAAAACCATCTTGAAGGGAGTCCCACTGACCAAATTTGGGACAATTTGAACCACAGAGTAAGGCAAAATACTGACAAATTATAACTCACTGAGTAAAATAAGAATCTATAAGATCATACTATTATACACTCTAAAAGGAATAAATGCCTAAATGAAATATTAAAAGGAGAAGGAGAAGCTTTGCTTTACAATGGAGTAATTATGGATAAAAATAATGAATGACAAAATTAGGATATTGTGTTTGGAAGTTCTTTTTTTAAGGATTTTATTTATTTATTTGACACAGAGAGAGATCACAAGTAGACAGAGAGGCAGGCAGAGAGGGAGGAGGAATCAGGCTCTCTGCTCAGCAGGGAGCCTGATGTGGGATTCGATCCCAGGACCCTGAGATCATGACCTGAGCTGAAGGCAGAGGCTTTAACCTGTTGAGCCACCCAGGCACCCTGGAAATTCTTATGGTAATAATTGTGTCAGGCAAGTAATAATGGATGTTAAATCAAGGGGGTAAAAATTTTATGGAAAAATATGTTTTTCTTTATAAAATAGTTATCAACTACTTATTGTTTAATAAGCCCAAAATAATTATCAACCATATCATGGAGAAACTTTCAGACACCGTTATACTTTAGAGATAAAAGTTAACATCAGCAGTCATAGGACAAAATAGAATTTTGTGTCTCTGATACGAGGCACTGAAAAGAACTCAGCAGGACTTTCATGATATTCCTGACAAAAGTATATGATCTGAATGTAACTGTGAGGAATCATCACGTCAATATGAATTGAGGGACAGTCTACAAAGTTATTGGCCTACATTTAAAAAAAAATGTGAAGATAACAAATGAAAAGAAAGGAATGGAGAACTGTTTTCTTCTTTATTTAATGGAACTAAAGATACTACAACCAGATGCAATATGTGATGATAAAATAAATCCTGGACCTATGTGGGGTGGCAGTGAGATTTGAATGAACTTTGTGGATTTGATTATAATGTTACATCATTGTTAACCCCTGATTTTGAAGATTGTTTCATTATTATGTGAAAGAGTGCCATTGTACAGAATGACCATTGAACTATGAAGGGATAATGGGGCATTATGTCAGCAAGTGACTCTCATATGGTTCTGAAAAAAAAAAAGATGTATTCTATATAAATATAGATGGAGGAATAATATGATAACATGTGATAGAATGTTAACATTTGGGGAATCAGGTTAAAGGGTATATGAAAGTTCTTTGTCTTATTGTCCAGAAAGTTCTATATACTCACAGAGCCCACACAGGCACAACCTTCCCCCATTATCAACATCCTCACCAGAGTGCTACATTTCTTACGGTGATGAACTTTCAGTGACACATCATAATTATCCAAAGACCATATACAAGAGGGTTCACTCTTGGTGCTGTATTCCATGGGTTTTAATACATGTATGACATGTAGCCACCATTATAGTATCATACAGAATAGTTTTATTGACTTAAATTTTTTATATTCTCTGCCTATTCATCCTACCATCATCACAAGCCCTTGGGAACCAGTAATCTTTTTACTGTATCCATAGTTTTGCCTTTTCCAGAATGTCATATAGTTGGAATCATATAATATGTAGCCTTTTCATATTGGCTTCTTTCACTTAGTAAATATGTATTTTAAAGTTCCTCCATGTCTTTTCATGCATTGATACCTTATTTCTTTTTAGAGTGCAATAATACCCCATAGTATGGTTTATCCATAGCTTATTTATCCATTCACCTACTGAAAGACATCTTGGTTGCTTAGAAGCTTTGGCAATTATGAGAAAAGCTGCTATAAACATCTGTATGTAGGTTTTTGTGTGAGTATGTTTTCAACTCTGTCCCATTAAGGGAAGATAGATGCAAAATTACTCCCAAAGGTCAAAGCAGTCTATAATATGGAAGAAAAAAGCCTACAAGTCTAGCTTGAAGGGTAACGGTTTGTTAAGGGGACTTAGGCATAGAAGTATGTCTTATGCTGGATGGTTGCAAGACAAGTAGACCTCCACAACTCCTCCTCCTTTAAGTCTTGCTACTATAACTTTAGAGGTTTGTATTACATGCTGGGGGACCACCCAAGAGGGGAATGTTTAAGATGTCAAAAAGAGAAAAGGAAAAGAGGAAAGGAGAGGAAAGGAAAGGAAAGGAAAGGAAAGGAAAGGAAAGGAAAGGAAAGGAAAGAATAAGTGTGTGCCATAGTCATATTCTGAGGGCAGATCAAGGATGTAATGACTTCAGTGTGTACATAAGGCTATAGTTAAACAAAAGGATAGAATGTGTGTGGGGGTTGTCCTCAAGAAGTTTCTGTTCACAAATAGGTCCTCATGGAAGATATGTCCAAGAGGACATTAATCTGGTTCACACAAATTCCTTTGAGTAGATACCAAAGTGTGACTGTTGGATCACATGACAGGAGTAAGCTTAGTTTCGTAAGAAATAATCAACTCTCTTCCAAACTGGCTGTTTCTTAGAATTTTGTAATAAATTTATTTCTAAATTAAAAGTTTTTTTAAAATCCTAAAAAGGAAAGTGGACAAATAAATCATTATACTGTGATCAGAGTCATAAGGTAACACACAAGCCACATGGCCAGGGGCATCTACAGCAGAGAAATGAGAGATAAGTTAGGAAGAAAGCACTTATGTGCAGTTCTGAGAAATGAGGGATTAGCTATACAAAGAGTAGAACAGTCTCTCCAGACAGAGGTTATAGCATATGCAAAGGGCCTGGGACAGAAGAGATTCCACATATTTGAGAAAGTGAAAAAAGATTTAGTATAGCTGGAGCTGGCATAAAACTGAAGTTGGAAAGAAAGCGAAAGCAATGCATACAGCGCAATTTATGGTGTCCTCTAGCTCGTACTACGAGGTCAGACGGAGCCTACAATGACATCCATGTTTGACTTTTCCCCACCCCTTTCTCACATCTTTTTCCTAAAACCTTACTAATTTTTCCTGGGAATTTCCTAATATGCTATTTATATCTGAATCCTTGCCTCAAAGTCAGATTTTGGGAGACTAACAAGTCAAGCTCCAAGGCCACTGCATAAAAATGGAGATACAGAATAATGCAATATTGTTCCCAAGGTATCATTATGAAGTGTCAGAGAACATTATATGTTAAATGAATCATAGACTTCTTAATTTTAAGTTCATAGCAAGCTGGCTAAAAGACATAGAGTCATCCAATTTTATAGCTGAGAGAAGCACCTTTGAAATCATCTCATGTAAGCTTCTCATTTTACCAATAAAGGGAGGCTCAAGCAATTTGGGAATTCCTATCAAGAACTTGTCAGAAAGGTCACATTTTATGACCCTGTAATCCCCATTTTATGGAATATAGCCTAAGTAAGTAGTCATAAATTTAAAGATTTATGTATAGAGATTTTCATCTATTATATATAATACTAAAAAAATTTGGAGGCCATCTAAATGTCCAAAATATGAGAAAGGATAAATACATTACAGAGTATGTGTTGGCATATTTATTCATATAATAAAAAAGGTACTCTAAAAGAATATTTAAGAGATGTGAATAGGTTCACAAGTTTAAGTGGAAAAAAAAGAATGTAAACAAGAACATTCATTAGAAGTAAAGAATGGAAGGAATATATCAAAATTTTAATAGTGGTTATCTCTGGGTGGGTGATTTATATTTTCTTTTTATACCATTATTCATTTTCAAAACTCTCCAGAGTAAGCATGCATTGCTTTTATCAGCATTTATTTAAAAAAAAAGAATATAAATTGAGTCTTACAGAATTAAAATGACAAGGTGAAACAGACATATCACTGCAAGACTGGAAATTTAAGAATCTTGATTCTTAATCTTGGTCTCTATTCTCTCATAATATGTTATTATTTTTTTAGTGGAGCAAAGAAGTTAAAAAATGAATTATTTGGGTCACTGTTATTTTGTAACTTCATGGCATAGATGGAGTTAGTGTTAAGAATCTAGCTCCTGCCTTCCTCCATCTCTCTCTCCTTCTTGCTTTTGCTTCCTTTCTTATTTCCTTCCCCAATCCCTTCCAACTTGTTTTTTTAAAGATTTTATTTATTTACTTGACAGAGATAGATCACAGTTAGGTAGAGAGGCAGGAAGGCAGAGAGACAGGAGGAAGCGGGTTCCCTGCCAAGCAGAGAGCCCGATGTGGGGCTCAATCCCAGGACCCTAAGATCATGACCTGAGCTGAAGGCAGAGGCTTTAACCCACTGAGCCACCCAGGCGCCCCAAACTTTTCTACACCAAACTGCCTGTTCAGCAGAACTTTTTGTTTTTCAAGGGAGATGCCATCAGTAATTTTTTCATTTAAGTAGTTACTTGTGGTCATTTTAGAAAAGGAGTAGAACTTCTTTTCTTCTCTAAATCATAGCTTCAAAAAACCCATCTTAAGCAGGTTAAGTACTCGTTGTTTAGTAGAAATGCATAAGGAAGAACACTGGGGTTGCTGCTGTAAAATTATTTTTCAAAAGCACTTTCTGGGAAGCAGGTATATATAATTACACAGGGCTCGAGAAACTAATGGAAAGAATTTAAACTTGTCTGGCATATTATGATGAGTTCAACCAAGTTTTCATCTAACATTTGTGAGTCTCAACATAAAATTACTAACAGAGGCCCACGAGCACACAACCTGTTAGTTAAAAGTTATAAATCAGGGCCACTGGGTGGCTAAGTCTATTAAGCATCCAACTGCTGTGCTCATGATCTCAGGGTCATGATCTCAGGCTTGTGATAGCAGGATTCTGAGATGGAGCCTCACGTCAGGCTCCATGCTCAGCAGCCAATCTGCTTGAGATTCTTTCTCTCTCCCTTTCCCCACCCCCTTGGTCTCTCTCATATAAATAAGTATATATTTATATATATTTATATATATGATATATATTTATTTATTTATATTAATAAATATAAATCTTTTAAAAAATATATAAATCAAGACACTAAATGTCACATCTTGATAAATACATCTGGAAGGACAGGTTTGAATTTAGAATTTTTGTGAACATGTGGAGAAGGTTAGAATACAGGCTCATCTCACTCCCTTGTCTTTCTAATTGCAGGTCCAGAGCTCACTGGAAAGGAACTCATGCACACATAGTTGAAACCCAGGCCATGTTTTTAAATCTATCCACATCCAATCAAACATACTTTCTTCTGTTGGTCATTCTTATGTCCAAAGTTTGGTCCTGTATGGCATGATCTACTTTTCAGGGAATGGCCTCAGTGAGGAGACTCAAAAAGTTCTTGGAAGTTTCTGCTCGTTTGGGAATGGATTTTTGTGGGATCCTCAATATCCAACCCTGAGCCATGTCTTCTTGGACCTGTGAACTCCTTGATCCAAGGGTGTGGGCAGACAGGACTAGAATGAGTCTTCTACCATGTGATACCCAGGACAGAGTGGTTTTCCCCAGGCTTAGCATTTAACATATCAGGGAAATTAACATTACTCAATACCTGTGTCCAAAGGGTCCTTCCCTTTTTGAGTTTTAGTTGAATTTTTTCATGGAAATAAGTTTGCCATTTTTAAAATGTTATATAAATGGGGCACCTGGGTGGCTCAGTGGGTTAAAGCCTCTGCCTTCGGCTCAGGTCGTGATCTCAGGGTCCTGGGATCGAGGCCCACATTGGGCTCTCTGCTCAGCAGGGAGCCTATTTCCTCCTCTCTCTCTGCCTGCCTCTCTGCCTAGTTGTGATCTTTCTCTCTGTCAAAGAAATAAATACAATCTTAAAAAAAAAATAAAATGTTATATAAATGGAACCATACAGTATATAACCTTTTGGGGTTGGCTTTCCCACTCTCATCATTCCCTGGAGATTCACCAAGTTGTTGTGTATATCACCAGATCTTGCCTTTTAGTGCTGAATTTTATTACATACCATGTTATACCTTATATACCATGGCTTAACCATTCCTTCTTTTTTTTTTTTTTTTTGTTAAGATTTTATTTATTTATTTGACAGAGAGAAACACAGCTAGAGAAGGAATACAAGCAGGGGAAGTGAGAGAGGAAGAAGCAGGCTTCTTGCTGAATGGGGAGCCTGATGTGGGACTCAATCCTGGGACGTAGGATCATGACCTGAGCTAAAGACAGACATTCAACAACTGAGCCACCCAGGCACCCCCATTCCTTCATTAAAGGAGAGCCAGATTATTTCCAGTTTGGGGCCATTATACATAAACCAGCTATGCACATTCATGGATGGGTTTTATGTGAACATAAGCTTTCATTTCTTTAGGATAATTGTCCAAGAATATAATTTCTGGGTTTTCAGTGATTCTGTTAGTTTTAGAAGAAATCTGCCACAGTGTTTTCCAGAGTGGCCATACACTATTACATTTCCACCAATAATATATGAATGTTCCATTTACTTTGAATTCTCACTAACATTTGGTATTATCATTATTTATTTTAGCCATTCTGGTAGATATAGCTCATTGATAGTAACAACTTATTGTGATTTTAATTTGCATTTCCATTGATAGCTAATGATACTATTATTTCTTGGGCATATCTGCCATCTATATATCCTCTGGTGAAATGTCAGTTTTTCTGTTTTGTCTGTAATTTTTTATGATTAGATGATTTGTCTTTACTGTTGAGTTTTGAGAGTTCTCAATATAGTCTGGTATCAATCCATTACAGGTTGTCTGGTTTGCAAATATTTTTTGTGTGTATTCATTTCAGATTATTATGTCTTCCTGCTGGATTAATCCTTTTGTCATCATGCATATCTTTTTTTGTTCTCTAGTAACTTTCTTTGCTCTAAAATCTACTTCATCAGATATCAACATAGTCACTTCTACTTTTCTGACTAATGTCTCCATAGTATATCTTTGTTCCAGCTTTTTATTTTAACTTACCTATGACATTTACTTTGAAGTGCATTTCTTGTAAATGGCGCAGAGTGGGGCTCTGTTTGTTTGTTTGTTTGTTTGTTTTTACCTCCACTTTGTCAGTTTCTGTCTTTCAATGAGCAGATTTAGACATTTTTATTTAACTATAGATTTGGTAGAACTTAAGTTGCCACTCTTATTATTTGTTTTCTCTTTTTCTCATTTCTCTGTCTCTCCTTTATTACCTTCTTTTGAGTTACTAACTTTTTTTTTAAGATTTTATTTATTTATTTGACAGAGAGAAACACAGCCAGAGAGGGAACACAAATGGGGGGGAGTGAGAGAGGGAGAAGCAGGCTTCCTGTTGACCAGGGAGCCCAATGTGGGGCTTGATCGTGGGTCTCCAAAATCATGACCTGAGCTGAAGGCAGTTGCCCAACCAACTGAGCCACCCAGATGCCCCAAATTACTGAAATTTTTAAAATATTTTATCTTGATTATTTACGGTGCCTTTGAGTATATTATTTTTATAGTTATTATAGTGGTTGCTGAGGATATTCCATTACATATGGTACTTATCACATATTACTTATATTGACATTTTATCACATTGACTGAATTTGGGAGACCTTACTTCCATTTCATTTCCATTACATTCCTCATTCTTAAATATCATTGTCTTGAGTATGAGTGATGTTACATTTTGTTCCAATTATCAAATTTGTTTTATAAAACTCATGAGTAAAAGAATATCCTATTGTCATTCCATTGTTCCTTCTTTCTTATTAGTGTTCCAAGATGCCTTCAGGTCTGGGTTAGCTTCTGTTGAGTGAAAAAACATAGGACACTTTCCGCTGTGTCATTTCTTTAATCCTATGTTCCCAAATCAGTTCACATTTTTTTAAGAATCTTTCAGAGATCTCCTTAGCCGACTCTACTTCTAGGGATTATAGCTGCACTTAGTGGGGAGGACCTGTGCAAAAATGTGTCTCTGGCATCTCCATATTATATATGTGCATATATAAATAATATTATATATAATAATATAATATATTTCTTAATCATTTAACAAATAATTTCCAAAAGTGTAAATAAAAGGATATCTAAAACCAGCTTTATAAAAGATTAATAAGAATTTAAAAAGAGAAAACAAACTTTTTAATTTTTTTCTGTTTTTGAAGTTATATATAAAGTGAGTGATTTCTCTTGACTGTAACTACCCCTGTTCTACTTTCATGACAAAAAATTATTCCATAAATGTTGATTCTCAGTTTCAATTATCTCTCTAATGAGTCTCTAATGTGTATAGCTTTTCCTTATTTCTGCTTCTTGTTCTCATGTTTGCACATCAAAGCAAATTAATTGACAAATATTGTGAAACCATGGATAGATTATAATTTTGTTCTATAAAAATGTCATCTCCTTTGCACCATAATTGTGAAACATTTTAATTTATAGATTAATATCAGTTGTAATAGTCTACCGAACTAATTATTTCATTTCTAAATTATCTATTTTTTTTTAATTTTTTTAAAGATTTTTTTATTTATATGATAGAGAGAACACTGTCATATAACTAGAGAGGGAGCACAAGCAGGGAGAGCAAGAGAGGGAGAAGCAGGCTGCCTGCGGAGCAGGGAGCCCCATGAGAGAGATAGAAACAGGCTTCCTGCCGAGCAGGGAGCCCTACGCAGAGCTTGATCCCAGGACTTCAGAATCATGACCTGAGCCAAAAGCATATGCTTAATGACTGAACCATCCAGACACCCCTAAATTATCTATTTCTTACTAGTTTGTTTGTATGCTCACACGTCTTCAGGATTTGTCCACTAAGAAATTGTATCAAGTAAATTTTAGCACATATCATGAAATAAATTTTAAAATCATATTTTCATAATAAAAATTTCGTTAAAATCTTTATAATAAAGATAAAAATAGTCTCATTTTCTTTTAAGAAAAGATGATGGTCCAGACAATTATCACAAAATAATACATGATTTAATCTTTCTTGTTGAATGACTACCTAGAGAAAATGATAAATTTTCATTTTATTCTTTTATATACATAATTTGCAAATCAATTATTGAGTTTGAGAAAACTCATGCAAAATATCATCATCTATAAAGACACACAGTCTAAAATTTCACTTATACAATTTCACCATACTTAAGGGTCTAGACTCAGGGCTGCTTGCAATCTTCTGATTCACCTAATTATAGTGAAACGTCTGAAAATTTGTCTTTGCCTGTAAGAGATGAAAAGAACAAATTGTGAACTTGCACTATGTTCAGTGAAAGCTGAAAAGCTGACAACAAATATGGTGCTTCTAGCCTTCTTTATTGGGTCTTACAATTTGATACAATACTTTAGTCTTTGCAATAAGAACACTGACAAATGTAGAATTGGTGGCAGTTTATTTCACTATTGTGTTTTTATTCTAAGACGCTATATCATTCTGTTTTCTTATTGCTTTAGTCTGTTGTAGCACAGTTAAGAATAATTTTTGAGTAATGACTAAATAGAAACAGTAATGGTTAATAGTCATGATTAATTAAATAGCAAATAAGATGATGAAATAGAAATATATTTCAAGATAGAGAAAACATATCACTAAGATCTCATAATGTGTCATAGATTTACACAAATGATAGTGAATCCTATGGTAATTGCAAGATAGAACTAATTTAGTTTTACTCCATTGAAAATAAACAACTTTTTCCTTTTAAAGACTTCTAAGAATAAAATTTGTAAAATATCTATTCTAACAAATAGTATTGCTCAAAAAGCAAAAACAAAAATTGGGTCCAATGATGTTGATGTTATCTTGAGGGTTAATGGAAATACGATGTCAACTGATTTGCCATTGCAGAAAAAGAAATATAGGACTTTACCAGAAAACTTATCATGAGGGATAAGGGTTGTAACTAATGACCTGAATTTGAGTCTGAATTATAGTTTAAAATAATAGCCTTTAAACTTTTTGGAAAGTTTAAAAAACTATGTAACCTCCTGGAGAATTTTTAACTTGTCAAGCATATTTTATATCATATGTTTAAAGAGTTTCAAATGATGTAATTTTTGGAATATTATAAATTTGACATTTCAAATAAAACATACCATTCTTCAACTCCTAGCCAATAGACCATAAGTGGCAGTGATTTGATTCCTATGTTATCCTTTGAGAAATATGAGAAATAATTCTCCCTTAAATTCTGGAAGTGTTAACCTCTTTCTTTTTTCCTTTTAAGTAGGATTTTCCACACAAAATTCAGCCCTAGCTTAAAGATAGTTTTCTTTTTTCTGCAACTTTGTGTACATATATAATTGAATTTATTTTAATAATAGTAACCATTGTATCTATGTGTTATTTTATTTCTTTCTAGATAGAGTAAATCTAAGGGAACTATTACTAATAATCAACTAGTAATATACTGCAATTTTCACAAACAGAAAATAAAATAAAATTTTGTCAGGAGATTCTCTTAGTGATATAAATAGTTTTGGGATTTAATTATCTTTGTTGAAATTATAGTGAAATATTCTTAGTGGAGAAGGACAGTTTGAATTCATGCACTTTTCAAAATATGCTATGGGAATAGTAAGTACTTCTATTTATTTGGAGCATAAAAGAAAGAGTGATAGTTTGTAAAAGGAGCCTTGATGTAATCAGAGCTGTGCTTTCTAAGGCTGATTTAATAAATACAATAAAGTGTCTGATGATACCTACTCAATATCAGCTACTTTCTGTAGAGAAACTAATACTTGCTTGTGGCTCAATTTATATTTTTTTTTACATGGAGATCTCTAATAAATTGAAGTTTACAGCTTGAATATTGCATAGTGGAATCTTGAGAAATTATCAGATCTATCTTATATGTATACTACCATCAAATTTATGGGCCAAAAAAAATTACCTGAAAAATGGACAATAAGCCGTTAACTTCACCTATAATCTTATTTACAATAATTTGTATTTTACTTCCATTTCTACATAATGATTTTAATAGTTTGATATATACATACTGGTTTTTTTTGAAAGAGAGAGAGCATGCCATTTCATAGGGGGAGGGGAAAGGGAAGAAAGAGAGAATCTTAAGCAGACTCTGAGCTGAGCCTGGAGCCCCGTGGGATTGGTTTCATTATCCTAAGATCATGACCTGAGCCAAAATCAAGCATCAGACACTTAAATGACTGAGCTACTCGGTATATTTTAATGTATAATTTTTAATATAATAATGCATTATTTATTATCCAAATACCATAATCTACTATGGTAGGCTCTCATCCCTGGAACATGTGAATATGTCACCACACAAGGCAAAAAGGACTTTGTAAATGTAAGTTTATGGACATCAACATGTCAAAATTACACTGGATTATGCACATAGATCCATTCTAATTACATGAGTCCTTAAAAGCAGATATGACAACAGAAAATGAATCCTAGAAAGGTAAAATGAAAACCACTGGATGTGTACCAATGCTGACTTTGAAGATGGAGGAAGAAGGCCTTAAGCCAAGAAATGCAGGGAACTTTTAAAAATTGGAAAAAGCAAGGAAATGGATTGTCCTACTAAAGTTTCCAGAAAGGAACATACTTCCTACCAAGACCTTGATTTTTCTCCCATGAGGCCTGTGTCAGATCCTGACCTACAGAACTGTAAGATAATAAATTTGTTGTTTTAATCAAAATACCATAATGAATATATTAGTTTTCTATTGTTGCTGTGTTTTTATAGTAACAATAGAAAATTAATATATTTATTATTATATTTTGATGAATAATAAAAGGCATTTATCTCATCTGTTTCCCAGGAAGTCTCACAAATTTGGGGGGAATCCCAATGGAAAGTGTATAAGGGACACAATAATTTTTTGGAAAAGTCTTTCATTGACTGGTGCCACATATCTTTGTGTATAATAATTTTTTCATAAAATTCCTTAATTTTATAAACAACATTTTAGATTAAAAAACAAACAAAACATTATTAACATTATAATAGTATGTACTGGGAAATAATTCCAGTAACAAAAATAACAACAAAAATTAACAACCTAAGTTTTTAGTGTTTAAAATAAGTTGAAAAAATATGAAAGTAATTTTCCAGTATCTGGGAAAAATAGAATCAAGTTACGTAGTAGAAAGTATAATATGCATGTAAGTTTTTAGAAATGCTTTTCATTTATGGTAAAGATTTGCAAATATTTTTCTAAGCACTGGAAAAAAACAGTTGTGAAACTAGACTTAAACTTTGTTAACGTTTTAGAGACTTGGTCCTCTCTATCACATTTCTTTTTACCTTCAAAATTATCATCACTTACATTTTCCCTAAAATCCCTAAAATGACCTAAATATAATGATATCATAATAGAAAAAATGTTTAATAACTATTATATCTTTGTGTTACTTATATATTTCTGTGTAACAAATCATCCCAACATTTAGCCGCTGGAATGACAACCATTTATTATCTCCTATAATCTGTGGGCCAGAAATATGGATGCCATTTAGTGAGGTGTCTGGTTCAAGGTCTCTCATGAGATTATTGTCAGAATGTTGGCAGAGTTGTAGTGCTATTTCAGGGTTTCATGAGCTGAAGTATCTACCTACAGGCACTGTTGTTATCAGAATGAAATTTCTTGTTGACTATGGGAATAAGGACTCAGGTTGCTGATATCACTCATGGGCTTGTCCATAGGGTTCTTCAGAAACATGGCAGTTTCCCTCAGTGTAATCCAAATAAGAGAGAGAAAGAGAGCATCAAAAATGGATGTCATTTTTTTATAATGTAGGTATGCTAGCACATCTGCCACTTTCTGTTCTTTGAGGTAAGTTGCTGAATTCAGCCTATCCTTAAAAGGATGAGGTTACACAAAAGGATGAATGCTATGACTCAGGGACTCTTGGGAGCCATCTTAGATGCTGTGCCACCTACTACAAGAACTTTTCAGACTCATTGCTTTTTGTGAACTACTTTCAACCAAAAAAAAAAAAAAAAGATATTCTTAATTAAATGGTATGCATTATTTCCTTTATTGCCTTATGAGAAGTGGTGAGATTTTAGAAGTAGATGGGGAAAGCCCATATACATGATAAACATACAAATGCACTCTTATTCAAACCATACATGCTCAAGGGAAGTATAGTAAAGTATCTTCAAAAATAAATTGTTCCTAAAATGAAGTTCATGTAACCTACAGTGAATTAAATGCAGCCTGTGTATCGATTTCCTGGGCTACTGCAACAGAATACTACAAACTGGGTGACATATCAACAGAAATATATTGTCTTAAAATTCTGGAAACTAGAAATGTGAAATTAAGGTGTCAGCAGGGTTGGCTCTTTTTGAAGTCTGTGAGGAAGGCTACCAAAAGCTGGGAGAGAGACTTAGATTCTCCCTCAGATCTCACCTTTTTATGAGGGGTACCAGGCATAATGGATTAGACTCCACCCTAATGACTTCACTTTAACTTGATGACCTTTGTTAGAAATTTATCTCCCAATAAAGTCATATTCTAAGGTACCGGGGTTTGACATCAATATCCCTTTTTTGGAGAGCACAGATCCAACTATAACAGTCTGTGTTACATATTTTCATTATTATCATTCTTATACTAAAAGATAAATCTGTTTCAAGCAGGCATGTCATGCCTCACACTGTTCTATGTGTGGACCCCAGATGGCCAAAATCTACATTCTGTGAATGCTACAGGGAAATAGCAGTTGAAAAAAAGCAAAAGATTTCTTCCAGAAATGCTAGAAAACCAAACTCATTGTTCAAGAATTGGCACGCAAGTCTGCTAATTACCTCCGATTCAAGAAACAGTTTGTGGTCACAGCAGCTCTGCCAAAGCCCAGTAGACTGTGCTATAAATGTGGTAAAGAATGAGAATGGATGACTTTTAGTTAAGAGAATAAAAAATTGTGGCAGCATTCTCTTTTGTATAATGGTATACAAACTGACTCTTCTATTATAGGTATGCTTATAGTGACAAAATCATTTTATCAGGAAAATAATCATCTACATTTGCATTGTGAGATTAAAATATGAAATGCTATGCAGCAAAAACTATGCTTCTTTATGGCAGGACCAAACAAAATCAATATTTGTTTTGTAGAAAAATTATGACTGTTGTAACATTTTTCTTTTGTTAATCTTATTACTTGTTTTAAAGAAAATCTAGCATAGTTAATATACAATGTTATTATATTAGTTTAGGTATACAATATAGTGATTCAATAATTCTATATACTACTCAGTGATCATCAAGGTAAATGTATTCTTGGGGTACCTGGGTGGCTCAGTCATTTAAGTGTCTGACTCTTGGTTTCTGCTCCAGTCATGATGTCAGGGTGGTAAGACTGAGCCCATGCATGGAGTCTGCTTGAGATTCTTTCTCTCTCTCTCCCTCTGCCCCTCACCCACTCATGTACACACGTGGTCTCTCTCTCGCTCTGTCTCTCTAAAATAAATAAATAACCTTCTTTTTAAGATAAGTGTATTCTTAATCCCCTTCTATTTCACACATCCCTCATCAATCTCTCCTCTAGTAACCATTTGTTTGTTTTTTATAGTTACTTTTTAAACTAAATACAGATGATTTATTTTGTTTCTACAGTAAAACCAAACTGCTCTAAGTTTAGTGCCAGAAACCGTAAATACTAGACTCAACTCTAATTCCTTAATGTTCGTTTTTAAAAAAATATTTTATTTATTTACTTGAGAGAAAGACAGTGAGAGAGAGCTGGGATCCTGATGTGGGACTTGATCTTGGGACTCCATGGTCATGACCTGAGCTGAAGGCAGTGGTTTAACCAACTGAGCCACCCAGGTGCCCCCAAATTCCTTAATCTTCTGAACCACCAATAAAATAGTAATAGTAACACCAAAGAGAGTAAAAAAGACTAAGGTGACTATACAATTATATTAAATAGTGTGTTTTCATTACAGAATTGATTTGAAACAATGATACCCTATAAAGTTTTGAATTAAATGTATTAATATGCATTTTTTAATGATGAAAGATTATCCTTAAATTTGGGTCCCTTTAAATATGTCAGATATGTATATAATCCCAACCAAATTTGATGAATGCTATCGTACATTCATTGGATTTTATAAAAAGAGAATGGTAAGATAGGTTTGCAATTTATTGAAGGTAGCATCTGTGAGAGATAAGGGCAGAACTGGATTCAGAATATGATATTCAACTGACAACTGTAAAAAGAAAAGGAGTAAAGAAGTAGGATTGAGCGGCGCCTGGGTGGCTCAGTTGGTTAAGCGACTGCCTTCGGCTCAGGTCAGATCCCGGAGACCCGGGATCAAGTCCCACATTGGGCTTTCTGTTCGGTGGGAAGCCTGCTTCTCCCTCTCTCACTCCCTCTGCTTGTGTTCCCTCTCTGGCTGTGTTTCCTCTCTGTCAAATAAATAAAATCTTAAAAAAAAAAAGAAGTAGGATTGAGCAGGGAGAATCTCTATCCATTATACAGATTGGGCAACCCAACTGGGAACTGCAAGACAAAGATTATTCATTAGGTCATACCCCTGTTGGAAAGCAATGGACATCTATACCAGGATCAGGCATTGGCTTGGCTCCAAAAGTGAGATGGATCCTGAAAATTCTTCAGGTAAAGTCTTTCAGATAACAGCACTCCCTGAAGATGAATGGCAGAGTTCTCTCCTGAAGAAAGATTACAGTGAAGATTCACTTCGATGGCTACCACAGTCCGAGCCTTATGCAACACCGACCCATATGTATATATATTTGACATGCAGCTTCTCCATGATTAATATGCATCCCCCAAAAAAACTTCTTATTGAATTTTATGCTTCAGCCCTGTTGCTTAAACACATCCAATATCTAGTCCCACAGGTATAACCAGTTCCTGTTAATTCATCCTGGTTAATTATTCTTTTTTGTTTTGTACAGCTTTAGTGAAATATAGTTCACATACATAAAATTGACCCACTTAAAGTGCAGAGTTAAATGGCTTTTTGTATATTCATAGATTTATGCAACCATCACCAAAATTTATTTTCAGAACATTTCCAACATACCTCAAAGAAACCTTGTACCCATTAGCAGCAATCCTCCTTTTTCTGATCCCCAGGGAATCACCAGTTTACTTTCTGTCTTTATGGATTTAGAAATTCTAGACAATTCACATAAATGGACCCATGTAATCTGTAATCTTTTGTTCTGATTTTTTTTCACTTGGCATACTATTTACAAATTTAATTCATATATAGTGTCTATTTAATTTAAAGACACTATTTAATTCATATATAGTGTCTTTTTTCATTTTCTAGTACTCCATTGTGTGGATATACTTATGTACATACTAACACTAGCTCTATGTTTACTGATATATTACTTTCCAAAGAAGCCAGTAATATATAAGATGTCTATATTTTCCACTTTTTCACCAACATATATTATGTGTTTGTGTGTATGTGTGTACAATTTAGCTACCTTTATATCTATAAAATATCACAATATGGTTTTCATTTGTATTCTTGTAATGAGTAATGATATTAAGCATATTTTCATGTGTTTATTGGTCATTTGTAAATCATACATTATATTCGGGGAAATATCTATTTAAATCATTTGCCCCTTTTTTAATTGGGTCATTTGTCTTATTGTTTAGTGGTAAGAGTTTGTTATATATATTCTGGATATTAGACACTTATAAGACATATCTTTACGAATATGTATCCTTATCAATAACAACACTGTGTTGATCATGTTAGCTCTGGAGTAACTTTTGAACTCAAGGAGTGTGAGTCTTCCAACAACATTTTCTTTAATTTTTAAATTGTTTTGGTTATTCTGGGTTATTAATATTTCCATATAAATTGTAATATAAACTTGTTGATTTCCAAAGAAATGCCAGTTCTGATATTAAGTCCTAATTGTTGAAATTTGTAAATATTATTCTATATGGCAAAGACTTTTCAGATGTGATTAAGGATTCTAAAATGGGAAGATTATCCAGATTATCTGCATGTGTTCTAAATGCAGCCACAAAGATCCATGTAAAAGCAAAGTAGCAAGAAGATATATACATACAGAAGAAAAGACAATGTGAAGATGGACCAAAGAGGCTTTTGAAGATGTTAGCTTGAAGGTTGAAAGGATGCAACCACAAGCCAAGGACTGCTGGTGGCCAACACATGGTGGTAGAAGCAAGGAACAGATTACTTCCCAGAGCCTCAGCGTGAGCATTACCTTGCCAAAACCTTGACTTTGTCCCAGTGAAATTTATTTTGAACTTGTCTAACCTCCAGAACTGTGAGGAAATAGTTTCTGTTTCCTAATCCACCTAGTTTGTAACTTTTTAGAGCAGCCCCAGGAAACTAATATTAATGGCTCCTGAGGAAGGTGGTCTGAGATGGTAGTATTTGTGTAAAGATCCGATGTTGTGAGGAGTCAAAGGGTAAAGAAGTCTAAAGTTGGAGTTAAGGACAGATTGGGCAAGATTTTTTCAAAGATTTTTATTTTGACTCTTTAATTTGGACTTACATTCACAGGGAAGTGACATTTGATCTGCGTCTTGAAAAAACAGTTTAAAATCTTACAGGAAGAGGGAATAATATATGTAAAGGCATGAAAGCATGAAAAATTTAAGAATACTCTAGGATATTAAAAGATTTAATACTGTTCTTCATGCACCTATCAATTAGAAAGAGTTAAGAGCAAAATATGTCCTTTGGTATATGATAATGTTAAGCCATAAAACATGTATACAGCAGTTCTTTTTCAACTTGGAAGTCTACTACTTGTATGGAAGAAAAGTGATCTAAAACCTGTACCCAGATGATTAAGTGGTGTTCTTATTAGAAATAAGGGCTCTTCTTGGCAGGAAAACTAGAAGCTATCTCATTTGATTAGGAATCATACTGAGGCTGACATCTTACCACATGTTCAGCTGTATTCTGATTCATTTCTATGCAGTATCCCCCCCCCAAAAAAATCACAGCAGTTAAGAAGATATCAATTTAAGGATCATAACGTTTCAGTTGAAAACCATCTATCTATCTATTATTTATCTATCATCTATCAACTATCTATCATCTATCTATCTATCATCTATCTATCTGTCTATCTATCAATCATCTATCATCTATCTATATCTATCTATCATCTATCTATCATCTATCTCTATCTATCATCTATCTATCTATCTATCATCTATCTATCTATCTATCATCTATCACCTATCTATCATCTATCTATCTATCTTCTACCTAAGGGTTACTGTACCTCAGTCTTAGTGAATAACTGATGTTGAAGTTCATTTTTTTTTTACTCTTTCTGATGTATAAAAGGTACTATTATTCCAAGTTTTTCACAAATGATATACATATAAATAATAATAGAAATACTTATGGGGTGCTTGGCTGTCTCAGTTGGTTAAGCATCCATTTCTTGATTTCAGCTCAGGTCATGATCTCTTAGCTGTGAGGTCATGTGAGATGGAGCCCTGCACTGGGCTCTGTACTATGAATGAACCTGCTGAAGATTCTCTCTCTCCTTTTCTTTCTGCCCCTATCCCACACCTATTTAAAAAAAAAAAATTATAAAGGCTTAATATAGTCCGGGCATTCTTGAAAAAAAAATCATATGCATGTTCTTATTTCATTTCTGTGGTTATAAACATTATCTCCATTTCACAGATGAGGAAACTATCTGCATTTTACTTTCAAAATGGAAGCAGGATATTTAATATATTTATAACATTATTTGAAATGTCTTAATTATTAGCTTGCAGTGATACAAATAGATTAAAAGAACACAGGGCTAAAGTAAACCCAAGATTCAGTTTTTACAATGCAATATTAGAATGTCAAACATGTTGGAAAGTACAAGTACAGGACAAGGAGACAGAACCATATAGGATATTAGAATTGTATACATCAAGAGCTAAGTGGAGTGATTGCCCAATTTAGAGCGATAAGCCCATGATCAGATACCAGCAGAAGCAAACAAGTTACCAAGATATTAAGACTAAGTGGTTACATATAGATGATATTGTTGAATTGGGTTCCATAACAACTTACGGTTTAAGATCTCCTTTTAATTAGAAGCAAAGACATCTGAGCCCCCAGATAATTGTTCTTGCCATGAGCACTGTGGATAAAAAGGTCAACATGTAGACGGAATAAATGTTTATTCCAGTAAGGACAAGTCTCTGTTCTCTCTAGAGTATAAAGTATTTGATATAATCCACCTGACACCAAATGTCTGACTATTTTTCTGAAGAAAAGGTGATAGAGAGCTCTGTTTCCATCTCTGTTGCTGGAAAGTGACACTTTCAAGAGTTAAAAAAAAAATGAGCTCTTGCTGTTGGGTTTATTGAATAAGTGTCAGTGCATAAACTCTTAATGGGTCTATTATGCCAGCAGTTGTGTTGATTACCTCAGGTCATTTCTCCCCCTATACAAATTAGAGAATCACATTCACAGCTAGAAGCACTGACCACTGGTGCCTTCAGGTCACCTGTAAATGAGGCTGTTGACAATAACCCAGTTTTGTAGCCTTGTTTACAGTGGCAAGCATGCCACTGGAAACTTATAGAAGCCAGAAATTACACATTCCAAACAGCCTCCATAATTTTTAATAGTTTGATCTGGTTCAGATGCTGTGCTAATCACTCAGATGACATTGGGGTCATTACCATCTATCTGTAATAACAAAGCATACCTATCAGTGCCATGACAGATCCCACTGTGCCCATTTAAGAGAATAGATGACATTATGATTCCAAGAAGCCTCCTATCCCTTCCCCTAAAAACTCTTACACCAGCTTGCTTAAGAGCCCCTTAATTACCCTGATCCCATAAAACTGTGTCCATGAGACCTACTCAGGGAGAAGATGCCTTTGAATCATGTATTCTCCTTCTCCATTCTCCGGCCATTGAATGCATTACCAGTTTTCCATCAAATACCATCTGGTTATTCGACAAACAGTATTGAGTAGGAAAAGAACCTGTCACTTGGGTAACACTAGGATGCATTAGTAGTCCATATTTAACTAGCACCAACCTTTAAGCAAGTGCAGCCTGTGAACTAGGTCTGAGTTCTTTCCTCTGCCATTTGGCTGAAAGAAACCCTTACCTCCACTAGCTATAAGTTGAAGAGTCATCAGTGTCACAGAAATCGTTGACAAGTTATCTTTCTATTCATATAATGTACCGTTGCCTTTTGGACCTGCTCCAACCTAGTTCCAAATATATAATTTCATTGTACTCTGGATACCCACTATGTCCACTTAACCATATGGTTTTACAGGTTTCATGATTCCCAACTCATGGTGTGTACCTTCAGTCTCATGATCTTTTGGTATTCCCTGATCAGCCTTTTTGCCACTCTTATACCTTGGAATAAGATCCTGGTCTGATTTTCTTTACAGTCAGAAGCTGTAGGTGATGACAGTCTCCTTAAAATTTGCAAAATCTGCAACCATGGTCCTTTCATAATTTGCCTAAATTGGCAGTGAGATGCCCTTAGCTTATAATTTTCCTTTCACAAGGCTTCCTCTGTAGTTAAAATAAGCCAGTCCACCTCAAACTTTTAAAAATAATCTATTCCCTGTGCATTGCAAGTGACACAGTTACCATATATCCCAATTCCTAACTTTTTATCTCGATTTTATCCTAATTAACAAAAGGTGGAAGCTTTAATAATTGTGATTGCCACAGTATACTAAATGTTAACACTGCCCCACTACTAATGTTGTCTTACTACCCATCAGAACAGGGAGAAATACATCCCAATATCTCATTTTAGGGCCTGATTTTGAATTTGATCCTCCAGAAGGTAGAGCCAGAGGCAGGGTCTTCTATGCTATTTCTTTGTAAGGAAGTACAAGTTCACACAGCAAAAGTGAAGAGCAAGGGAAATGCAGCCTATAAGGCTTGTAAAATCTCCATCCCCTCTCATTGTCCTTTTCAAATAAACATAACTAATTGTTTCATGCCTCCTTGTAAAATTAATTGTAAGACACTTCAAGGTAGAGACCCTGTGTTGTGCAGAATTACATTAAGAGTGAAACAGAATGCCTGGGTTGTTATGTTTAGTACACCTTTGTTATGTGAATAAATATTAGGGTTATGGGGTACCTGGGTGGCTCAGTGTGTTAAAGCCTCTGCCTTCGGCTGGAGTCATGATCTCAAGGTCTTGGAATTGAGGGCCAAATTGGGCTCTCTCTGCTCAGCAGGGAGCCTGTTTCCTCCACTTTCTCTGCCTGCCTCTCTGCCCACTTGTGATCTTTCTCTCTGTCAAATAAATAAATAAAATCTTAAAAAAATATATTAAGGTTATGTACAAGATTTCAAATGAGTAGCATCATAAAGCCAAATGTGAAAAAAAAAAAAAAAAAAAGCCCTCTTGTGTGGGCAGAGAAACTGGGTGAGGAGATAGGAGGGCAAAGACAGATTCAGCCACTGAAAGAAGAGCTATGTTCGAGCCAAATTCCTAATCACAAAAAAGTCATGCAAAAATTGAGCCGTGGTCCTTATTTAATGCAAAGGAGTAAGAGTCAAAAATACTCCTTGTGTCTTATTTTCTCTTATCTTTCTACCAAAATAGAGAGTGGTGGGTGAGCTGTGGGTAGCAACTTGAATGCTTGAGTGTTCCTAGGGAAGGATGAAAAAGCAAAGGAAAGAACTCGTAAATTACTCTGGGAAGATGAACTCTTGGAGCTGCTGGAGCCTTTGTTGCTAATAAAAATGTGCCAATGAAAGCTTAGGAGAGCTGTGTGTTGTCCCGCTGAGACTCAAACCACTCCATTTAACTTGCCTTTCTAGGGGAGTGAATGATGTTTGTAGTAAGCTCATTGGAGAAACAAACCATTTTAGGGCTTCTCAGTGTTTCCATGCTTAAGAACTGTTGCCGCGTGTCTACAGGACCTCCCAGCTAGATGCGTGCCATAGTTACTGCTTTAGCTAGTGCTGCTGAAGGAGTTCAGCCTAATAGTCGTTTTCAAATGGGGCATTTCCTCTCTTCCTTGCACATTTCTTAAAGCTTACACAAAAGCTCTCTGATGATACAAAGATTTCAAAAGATTGACCAGTATTTATTAAGGAGGCATGTCACTTTGGAAGTCTAAATAGAGTGATATTTACTGACTGGGCTTTGAAGTGTAATATTGCTATGTAAAGTGGGCCACTCTGGTTTGCTTTAAGTTGACTGGGGCAAACAAACTGCTTAGACCTCTCCTCTGTTTGGACCCATATCTTATTCATCATTGCATTCCTATACCTAATGTGGTATTTGCTAGGAACATATAGATGCTTAGTAAGTACTTACTGAGAAAATAAAGGAACAAATCTCACATGCATAGATCCTGATCACTTGTGCAAGTGCATTCAATATTAATTTTATTTCTCTCACTTGCAGAAGAAATTGTTTTCCACAGGTCTCCTCCAAGCACTTCTTAACCAGTTACCCAATACAAAGCTTTATTCCTCTGGCTTTATGGCTTTGATCCTTGGGATCTCTGGTTAGATGTATATTCTACTTTGTAATATAATATTTTAAGCTGCTGCTTTTCAAAGATTTTAACAGCTGAATCCTTTTGCTGTTCTAGCTGAAATGATTGACACTTGCTCAAAGGACTTAAACATACACAGTCCAGCTTCCTCTCACTGCTTTTTAACAAACTGTCTGCTCCCCATCATATATAACAATGACCAGGAATTATACTTAAGAATAAGTATCACACAGGGGTGCCTGGGTGGCTCAATGGTTAAGCCTCTGCCTTCAGCTCAGGTCATGATCCCAGAGTCCCGGGATCGAGCCCTGCATTGGGCTGCCTGCTTGGCAAGAAGCCTTCTTCTCCCTCTCTCACTCCTGCTGCTTGTGTTCCCTCTCTGTCTGGGTTTCTCTCTGTCAAATAAATAAAATCTTAAAAAAAAAAAAAAAGAAAAAAGAATGAATATCACACAAATGAATGGTGAAAGGATTTCATGTTGAGAAGAGGGGCAAAGTAGAAGCAAATTTTTAATCTGTGTTTTGTGCTGTTTCTGCTTCTCTTCCCAAGATTCTCTGCCTAGATTCTCCAGGCAATGCTTTCTCACAGATGAGAAAACCTGAACTTCTGAGAAATTAAGTAAACTGCCATATTCCTTCAGAAGCACCAAAAACAACACCCGATTTATAATCATAAAGTGTTCCAAAAGTTTATAGGTAACTTACTTGTTTGAAATTCAAAATGCATTTTGCTTGGAGGAATAGTTTATCTATCTTGGTTATGTTCCCACACTAGCTCACAGAAATCTATTTATCCTCCTAAATGCCAGAAATACAATGCGGTTTACATAGCACTACAGAATCAGAGAACAAGGAAGATAATTTACATACTTTGAATGAATCTAAATTTCCCCTTTTCCAACTCTCCCCTCACTCACAAGGAGAATAACAAACGTTGGTGCCAAAGGTCTGATACCATGGGCAGAGGTATAAGAGGGTAGGTTCACAGTGAATGACTTGAAAAGGTATAAACTCTGGGAGTTTCAGACTTGTACAGAAGGAGCAATCAGAATCAAAATTTCTTTCCCCAAATTTTTCCAAATCTTCTAAATCAGGTGATAATTTTTGTTATTTATTATTATTGAAGACCCGAAGAAATTAACTTTACTTTCCTGCCATCTTTTAAAGTGTCTCTCATTGACAGACTAGCTCTGACTCAAATTAGAAATAGAGTTCTCTCTCTCTCTCTCTCTCTCTCTCTCTCTCTCTCCATATCATTTTTCTTTCCCCCCTCTTTTCTATCTTAGGTAAAGATAGGAAAGATATGGAGTGGGATTTTTTTCATAAGATATGGAGTGAGATTTGGATTTTTGGAGTAAAGTAACAGGGCTCCATGAAGATTTGTCAAATGTCTATGGACATAAATATTCAACATAAATTGGACATGCTGAAAAGCTAGACTGAGTTTCTTGGAAGGCAGGAGACCTCAGGTAGGACAAAAATAGGGCAAAAATAGCTAAAGGAAATCAATGGGGATTCAAAGTTTATCTCCTCTTTTTCTTACCTCTTATAGTCAGTCCAGGTTCATGATCAAGAGCTCCTCTTATTTAGTCTGGTACAGACTAGAAGTTCCAGGAGAGAGTATACACTGGAAGAGAGAAGATAGGTCACTCCAGGCGTTATCTTGCAGAAAGAGTAAGAGAAATAACAGGGGAAAAATCTGTTGGTGAAGGGAAGCAGTCAGTTAAGTCACCTAAGTCAAGGACTGTCTGAATACATCCTAAAGGAAGTAATGGACTACTTCATTAAATGCAACACAATGTTCTTGGACTGGTGTGTCAAAATAGAAAAGTAATTGCTAGTCTTATTATCTTAAGCTGCATATGTCATGACCTGAAATTCAGTATTGTAACAAGAAATGTTTCCTTAAGGAGGTGAACATAATTTCCAGGAAAATTAACATAAGGAAAATGAATAAATTAGCAGCCAGGGTAAAACAAATATTTCTTCACGTTTAAAACAGTAAGTTTGCTTAAAAAAGACAAAATATATTTATTTTCACAAATTGGATTTATTTGTATTAAGATAAGCTTGTTATTTTACAGTGAATCTTTTCCCTAAGCAATAACTTCACAGGGTCAATGAATGTACGGAAACATGACAGGTTAATATATCTAAAAATAATACAGAAGTTTGAGGAGGGCATGAGATGGTAATGTCAAAGAATCTTGAACTCAATTCCTCCATGAACACAACACATCTACAGATACATATGGAATCATTCCCTCTGAAAAGGGCCTGAAAGTTAGATGAGAAGTGCCTCTACATGAAGGGCAACATCTCGACAAGTAGGAGAGACTGAGATGTAGTCCTTCAAGAATCTCCACGCCAGATGCAACAACCCACAATTAGAAGAGATCTCATAACATGAAGCTTTTTCCTGAGGTGGTAGTGTTCCATATCAATTACCCCAACCCTTGAGAACTGGAGAAATGAGCTGCAGAAACATCTGGATTAGAAATACAAAAGAGCTTACCTCTGAGAGGACCATAAGGAAGGGAGCTTTAGGAAAGAGAAAATTTGCTGTTAAAGAGCTTATGTACAGATCCACCAGGATCTGGGATGCAACACAAAAGCAACAGGTTTAAGGTGGCCCAGACCATATGCAAAGGAGACTCATATGCTAATCTTAAAGCACTTGCCAAAGAGGCAGAAACCTGTTAGGACTCTTTCCAAGATGGAGGCACCAGTGAGCATCATTTTTGCACTATAACATAAAACACTAATTAAAGAAATTGAGGAAGACACAAATGAATAAAAAGATATTCCAAGCTCATGAATTCTAACAGAATTTTGTACAGAAGCAAAACACATAATTATCAAATGATATGGAACTACAAAAGACCTTAAATAGTTCAAGTGTTATTTGAAAGAATAACAAAGTTGGAGGAATTATGGTCTCTAATTTCAAAATATGTTACAAAGCTACAGTAATCAAAACAGGGCAGAGTATTGGCAAAAAAAGAGACACATCTTTCAGTGGAACAGAAGAGTCCAGAAATAAATTCATATACATATGGTCAGTTAATTTATAACAAAGGAACCAAGTATATATAATGGAGAAACCACAGTCTCTTCAATAAGTGGTTTTAAGGAAACTGAACAGCCACATGCAAATGAATGAAAAGATCCACCATCTCATATCAGACACAGTATTTATCTCAGAAAGTATTAGCCTTAAAAGGAAAACCAAAAATCATAAATCTTAGAATAAAACATGTGGTAAGCTCTCTGGCAGTGTTCTCAGCAATGCTTTTGTGTTTTGTGTTTTGTTTTTGTTTGTGGATCTGACTTTAAAAGCAAGGAAAACAAAAGCAAAAATAAACAAATGGGACTACATCAAATTAAATGTTTCTCCATAGCAAAGGAAATAATCAGGATAACAAAAAAGCAAACTATTGAATGAGAGCAGATATTTGTAAGTCATATATCTGATAAGTTAATATCCAAAATATGTAAAAAATTCACCCAACTCAACAACAACAACAACAAAATACTGCAACTAAGAAATGGGCAGAGGACCTGAATAAACATTTTTCCAAAGACATATAGTTGTTCAAAAAGCACAAGAAAAGTTGTTCAATATCAGTAATCATCAGGGAAATGCAAGTCAAAAGCACGAGATATCACCTCACACCCATCAGAATGGCTAGTATCAAAAAGACAAGAAATAACAAATGTTGGCATAGATATGAAGAAAAGGAAACCCTGATACCCTCTTGATGAGAAGGTAAGTTGATATAGCAACTGTGGAAAATAGTATAGTGAGTTCTTAAAAAAACTAAAAATAGAAATAACTTATGATGCAGCTATTCCACTTCTGGCTATTTGAAAAATACAAAAAAACAAAAAACAAAAAACAAAAAAAAACTAATTCAAGACACTCCTATGTCCATTGAAACAGTATTTATAATAACCAAGATATAGAAACAACCTAGGTGTCCATTGATGGATGAAAGGATAAAGATGTCATGGATAGATAGATAGGCACACACACACACACACACACACACACACACACACACTCCATAATTAAATACTACTCAGCCATAAAAAATGATATTTTGCCATTTGACATAGAATGGCTATACCTTAAGGGTATTATATTAAGTGAAATGTCAGATGGAGAAAGTCAAATACTGTTTGTTGGGGGTTGGTCAAAATGAGTGAAGGGGCTCAATTGTATAGAGATGGATAGTAACTAGATTTATAATGGTGATCACTTTGTAGCATATGCATATATCAAATTATAACATTGTGCACCTGAAACTTATATAATGTGATATACCAACATTAACTTAATGAAAAAAGACACAGAATTAGGTATAATTTTCTCAATTAGAAGAACAATTATTGCACATAAAATACTTTCTTTGTTGGGGCGCCTGGGTGACTCAGTTGGTTAAGCAACTGCCTTCGGCTCAGGTCATGGTCTCAGAGACCCAGGATCGAGTCCCACATCAGACTCCCTGCTTGGCGGGAAGCCTGCTTCTTCCTCTCTCACTCCCCCTGCTTGTGTTCCTTCCCTGGCTGTGTTTCTCTCTGTCAAATAAATTTTAAAAAAATAAAAATCTTAAAAAAAAATACTTTCTTTGTTGAAAGTCATGTACTATACTTTAAGAAAAATAGAGAAATCAGAATAGAGTTTTATGTTCAGAGCCAGTTTAAATGATATATGTTCCTAAAAGTTTGAGGCTTTTAATAATAAGTTCAAATCATTTCTGTAATTATTTTCTTTAACATTTTTATTAATGCATTTCTTTCCTGTTTGATAATTTATATAGAAAAAATTGCTTCCACAATTTTAAAATTTTGATTCTCATGACTTTTGCTTTGAAATCTTTCTAGTTTGATGCAGTATTAATAGTTAAAATAAACTCATTAGACTTTAAGCATTCTAGTAGAACTTATAGGTCAACTACTAGACATAGGTTTTTAAATATAAGAAGGGGTGTTGATAGAACACATAATGAAAAGAAACTTGCCAATTTATAAATTAAAAATGTCTCCTCCCATCTTGAATCTAAACACACTTCCAGATTGAAAGTGAGGGTATGGGGGATCAACTTTCATGCCAATGAACCTCAAAAGAAAACCGGGGTAGCAATTCTCATATCAGACAAATTAGATTTTAATCTAAAGACTGTAGTCAGAGACACAAAAGGACACTACATCATTCTCAAAGGGTCTATACATCAAGAAGATCTAACAATTGTAAATATTTATGCTCCCAACATGGGAGCAGCCAACTACATAAGCCAACTGTTAAGCAAAATAAAGAGTCATATTTATATGAATACATTAATTGTAGGAAATCTTAACATACAACTCTCAGCAATGGATAGATCATCTAAACAGAAAATCAACAAAGAAAAAAGAGCTTTGAATGACACATTGGACCAATGGATCTTGTAGATATATTCAGGACATTCCACCCTAAAAGAGCAGAATACTCATTCTTCTCAAGTACACATGGAACTTTCTCCAGAACAGACCACATACTAGGTCACAAATCAGAGGTCAACCAATACCAGAAGATTGAGATTATTCCCTGCATATTCTCTGACCATAATGGCTTGAAACTGGAACTCAACCACAACAAAAAGTTCAGATGAAAATCAAACACTCGGAAGCTAAAGACTATCCTGCTCAAGAATTTTTGGATCAACCAGGAAATCAAAGAATAACTTAAACACTTCATGGAAACCAATGAGAATGAAAATACATCAATCCAAATCCTATAAGATACAGCAAAGGCAGTCCTAAGGGGGAAATACATAGCCATCCAAGCCTCACTCAAAAAAATTGAAAAATCCAGAATACACCAATTATTATTACACCTTAAAGAACTGGAAAATCAACAACCAATTAATCCAATGCCACACAGAAGAAGGGAAATAATTAAGATTAGAGCAGAGATCAATGAATTAGAAACTAGAGGTATAGTAGAACACATTAACGAAACTAGAAGCTGGTTCTTTGAAATAATTAATAAGATCGATAAACCATTGGCCAAACTAATCCAAAAGGGAGAAGACCCAAATTAATAAAATTATGAATGAAAGGGGAGAGAGCACAACTAACACCAAGGAATAAAAACAATCATCAGAAATTACTGTCAACAGTTATATGACAATAAGTTTAACAGCGTAGAAGATATGGATGCATTCCTGGAAACCTATAAATTTCCAAGAATGAAGTAGGAAGAAATTGACAATCTGAATGGACCAATATCTAGTAACAAGATTGAAGCATGATCAAAAACCTCCCAACAAACAAGAGCCAGGACCTGACGGATTCCCTGGGGAATTCTACCAAACATTCAAAGAAGAAATAACACCTATTCTCCTGAAGCTGTTTCAGAAAATAAAAATGGAAGGAAAACTTTCAGACTCTTTCTATGAAGTCAGCATTACTCTAATCCCCAAACCAGACAAAGACCCCATCAAAAAGGAGAACTTTTCAGACCAATATCTCTGATGAATATGAATGCCAAGATTCTTAACAAGATCCTTGCTAACAGGATCCAACAATACATTAAAAAGATTATCCACCATGACCAGGTGGGATTTATCCCTGGGATGCAAAGATGGTTCAATACTTGCAAATCAATCATTGTGATAGAACAAATCAATAAGAGAAGATAGAAGAACCACATGGTACTCTCAATTGATGCAGAAAAAGCATTTGACAAAATACAACATCCATTCCTGATTAAAACTCTTCAAGGTATAGGGATAGAGGGACCATTTCTCAAACTCATAAAATCTATCTACGAAAAACCCACAGCAAATATCACTCTCAATGGGGAAAAAATGACAGCCTTCCTCTGAGACCAGGAACAAGACAAGGATGCCCACTCTAACCACTATTGTTCAACATAGTGTTAGAAGTCCTAGCAATCAGACAACAGAAAGAAATAAAAAGTATTCAAATTGGCAAAGAAGTCAAACTCTCTATCTTTGCAGATCACATGATACTCTATGTGAAAAACCCAAAAAACTCTACCCCCAAACTACTAAAACTCATACAGCAATTTAGTAATGCTGCAGGATACAAAATCAATCCACAGAAATCAGTTGTGTTCTTATACATTAACAATGAAAATATAAAAAGGGAAATCAGAGAATCGACTCCATTTACTATAGCACCAAAAATCATAAGATACCTAGGAGTAAACCTAACCAAAGAAGTTAAGGATCTGTACTTGAAGAACTACAGAACACTCATGAAAGAAACTGAAGAAGACACAAAAAGATGGAAGAGCATTCCATGATCATGGATCAGAAGAATAAACATTGTTAAAATGTCTATGCTGCCCAGAGCAATCTATAGTTTCAATACCATCCCAATCAAAATGCCACCAAGATTTTCAAAGCGTTGGAACAAACAATCCTAAAATTTATATGGAACCAGAAAGGACCCCAAATTGCTAAGAAATTGTTGAAGAAGAAAAACAAAGCTGGGGGCATCACGTTACCTGATTTCAGCCATTATTACAAAGCTGTGATCACCAAGACAGCATGGTACTGGCACAAAAACAGACAAATAGACCAATGGAACAGAGTAGAGAGTCCAGATATGAACCCACAAATCTAAGGTCAAATCATCTTTGACAATGCAGGAAAAAATATCCAGTGGAAAAAAGACAGTCTCTTCAATAAATGATGCTGGGAAAATTGGACAGGTATGTATAGAAGAATGAAACTAGACCATTCTCTTATGCCACACACAAAGATAGACTCAAAATGGATGAAAGACTTCAATGTGAGGCAGGAATGCATCAAAATCCTGGAAGAGAACATAGGCAGTAACCTCTTTGACATCAGCCACAGCAACTTCTTTCAAGACATGTCTCCAAAGGCAAAGAAAACAAAAGCAAAAATGAACTTTTTGGACTTCATCAAAATAAAAAGCTCCTGTATAGCACAGGAAATAGTCAACAGAACAAAGAGGCAAACCACAGAATGGGAAAGAATATTTGAAAATGACACTACAGACAAAGGGCTAATATCTAAGATCGAAAAAGAACTACTTAAACTCAAAATCCAAAAAGAAATTGATCACATCAAAAAATGAGCAGAAGACATGAAGAGGCACTTCTCCATAGAAGATTTACAAGTGTCTAACAGACACATGAAAAAATGTTCATCATCACTAGCTATCAAGGAAATTCAAATCAAAACCACACTGAGATACCACCTTACACCAGTCAGAATGGCCAAAATTAACAAGACAGGAAATAAGTGTTGGAGAGGCTGTGGAGAAAGGGGAACCCTCCTACACTGTTGGTGGGAATGCAAGTTGGTGCAGTCACTACAGAAAACAGTATGGAGATTCCTTAAAAAAAAATTAAAAATAGAGCTACCCTATGACCCTTCAATTGCACTACTGGGTATTTACCTCAAAGATATAGATGTAGTGAAAAGAAGGGCCATATGTACCCCCAATGTTCATTGCAGCAATAACCACAGTCACCAAACTGTGGAAAGAGCCAAGGTGCCCTTCAACTGATGAATGGATAAAGAAGGTATGGTACATATATACAATGGAATATTATGCCTCCATCAGAAAGGATAAATACTCAACTTTTGTAGCAACATGGACAGGATTGGAAGAGATTATGCTGAGTGAAATAAGCCAAATAGAGAAAGTCAAGTATCATATGCTTTCACTTACTTGTGGTGCATAAGGAGTAATATAAAGGAGTAGGAGAAGGAAAGGAAATGGAAATAGGGTAATTTGAGGAGGGAAATAAAACATGAGAGACTTTGGACTCAGAAACAAACTTAGGGTCTTGGAGGGGTGGGGTGGGAGAATGGGAGAGGCTGGTGGTGGGTACTGAAGGCACATATTGCATGGGGCCCTGCGTGCGGGGCATTAACAATGAATCTTGGAACACTGAAAAAATAAAATAAAAAACAAAACAAAACAAAACAACAACAACGACAAAAACCTCTTTCTCCCTCAATAAGGTTAAAATAAAAGATACAGGACCACACATATGACATAGTTTATGGTTATAGACTTTAAACAGTTTCTTGAAAATAATTCTAATTAAAGTTGCCATTGCTTTGACCTGATTAGGCAGAGAACAGTAGCATTGCTATTCTTTGTCTACCTTAGGATGGTAAGCAGGTGATGATATATAATATCTTTTGACAGCCATGTTAATTATAACCTAGTTAAATGTATTTCTTTAGAGTAGAATTTTTAAAGTAAAATAAGAGGAAATTGTAGCGAAAGCTGTCAGAATACTTTTGAATATCGCTAATGACTGTATCTAATAGCTAAAAAAATGTTAATTTTCTTGAGCTTTTCCCCTTATTTTTACAATGTGCTCAACATATTTTCCACATTTCTAGAGGAGCATTTGCATAAGAACCTCTGAATGACCAAAGCAGGTCAAAGCAATGGTCAATCTTTCCTCTAAGTAACATTTCAACTTTATATGCTTCTTTGTTTATTTGATTTAGCAAAGTGAAAACAAATGCCATCCTCTAGATGTTAATGAGATTTAAATTCTTCCATTCTGGCTTTGTCATGATAGTCCTATATTGGAACCAGTTCATTTTGTAGGCTGAAACGTTAGCAGTATAATGGGTGAGGAGTACACCGTGTGATTCCCATTGTAATACTAAATGATCACATGGCTTTATAATGCCATTTGAAGAATAATTTTGAGAATAACACTTTCCCTGGCCCCCAGAGCCAACACACAGGTATTAAACACCATGAATCATGTGGAAAAAGGTATTGTTCAGAATACAGAAATTTGTAAGCTACTGAGTATATTCCAGATTAATTATATATATGGCTACCTTGATCATGATTTTTCTTTCTGATCAACATTTTTTAACTTGAGACAATTTATATGAAATTGTTGAAGTATCAAGATTTTCAAGTTCTGAGTCATGTCTAAGTCTTCCTATCAGAATGAAAGTTGATAATCATTCTGTTTATTAATTATGGAAGTTCTATCTACAGCTATAGGGAGTTTAAAGAAAGCTCTAATGGTTTTTAGTCTCCATTTCTTCCATTAATCATCAGAGTAAAATTTAGTTGGAGTATTATATTATTTCTTTTGATTCTTCATGGATCTGGTTTAATTAGATATCAATTGGTTGACTAAAAATGAGGATCAATGAATATTTATTCACTAGCTCTTGCATGTGTGTTCCAAACTCGGTTAATGTTTACAGTGGACTAAATTGTATTCCTATCCTCCCAACTTGGTTCTTATGGTGAAGCCCTAACTCCCAATGTGACTATATTTGAAGATAAAGCCTTTAGGAGGTAATTACTACTAAATGAGGTCATTGAGAATGGCATTCTAATCTGATAGTATTGGTGGAGTTATAAGATGAAGGCAGAAATTCTCTCATCACAGTGTGAGGACACAGCCAGAATGTGGCCAGCTGCAAACTGGAAAGACAATTTTCACTAGAGCTTAACCATGCTGGTACTGTGGTCTCAAATTTCCAGCCTCCATAATTGTAACAAAATGAATTTCTGTTTTCTATGCCACCCTGTCTATGACATTTTGTTATGACAGCTCAAGATAATGAATACATGGTACACTTGGGGAAAAAAAAATGGATCCCCACTCTCCATCATCCATATTGAAGGGATAAATTTATATACTACTTACTTAGAAAATTTTTAATTCCTATACTGACATGACACTTTAGCATTAGTATTTTATAATCAAATAACATATAATAAAGTAATGATAATGGACTTACAAGCCCAGATGTTGTTTATGAAGTATTATAAAGAGAAACTTGGAGTTCTAGTTAAAACATTTCTATCTGTATACATACCCACTGTAACTTCAAGAATATGGTCACCCTGCTTAAATATTTTTAACCTCTTGTTATTTACCTATGAGACAGATAATAGTAATTCTTGCTATACCTAACCTATACTTTAGTGAGGCCAAATTTCAATGTCTTGGTACTTCCAAAATTGCTTTTTTAATTGTAAATTTCTTAAAATAGGTAGAATTACCAAGATTTCTACCCTCTGTTGTACATGTTCTAAGTAATTCTCAGGACTATGATATAATGGATTTTCTTCTGTGATTAGTTTATACTACTTGGCATAGCTAACTTTAAGAGAGGGCTATTATTCAGTTAGCCCTATCCTAATCACATAAACTCTCTGAGCAGAGTTTTCTCCAGCTGCTGGTAGAAGAGGAAGTCAGGAAGTTGAAGTATGTGAAGGATTCAATCAGGGGTCTACATAGCAAGGGAACAGGGTCTCAGTCCTACAATCACAAGGAACAGATTTCTAGCAACAGCAAAAGTGAGCTTGGAAGCAAATTTTTCCCCAGTGCCTCAAGATGAGAACTCAGTCTGGCCAATATTTTGATTTCAATCTTGTAATAAACTGAAGAGAGAACACAGTCGTGGTCTGTATGACTCTGACTTATAAACCATGATGTAATAAATGGTGGCTTTTGAAAAGCTCATGATAACTTGTTATACAGCAATAGAAATTTTTTCATATAAAAATGAAAGGAAAGTCTATTATTACTAGAATTACTGTAGCATAGTACATTTTAGTAAATGAAGAAGTTATTTACAAATAAGGAAAATATGGAAAAAAATGAAAAATATGGGAGGATCTCATAAAGAAGGTGAGGAATGAGTCATTTACTTTTAAGCATGGTTTATGTTCATATCTCTAGCTAGCTAGCTATGATATATATATATATTTTTTTTTTTTTCCAGTATAGGGGATATTGTGACTATCTCAAAGAGTCAAAAAGGTGATGGGACATTTTAATAATAAAATAGTTAAGGTTGTATTATCACAAATAATAATGCCGATAAAGGTAATTTCTGGCTCATTTGAGGGCATATATGTTGATATGTTTAGATAATCATTAAAATTTTGCGCTTCATTAGGCATCAAACTAAAGATATGGGGACAAACAAGGAAATATTGTAGCAGTAGAGTTAACTATATTGTCTCAGTAATTAATTGGATTATGTGACTGAGAAGGAAGAACTGATTGGGGATATTTGTTGCATCTGCTCCTCTTCTCAGTCTTTGTGTAGCTGATATGCTGTGGTGGCCATCATAGGAATGCCAGGTAGAATAAAAACATATAGACAGGGAAGGGAGGAAAAACTGCTATAAAAACATAGAATCACAAAAATCTCAGTGGTTAATTACTGATGGCATTTATTTCTGACTCATATAACAAAACAATGCTGGAATTTTGGGGTGACTCTGTGCTCTAATTCAAGGATACAGGTTCTTTTCATCTGCAACTACTTCATCCTGAAGGTCTCAGAGATGTTTGTTGTATTGTCTGCCTCTAGCTCACAAAGTCAGACACAGATAATTGAGGATTGTATGGGAGTTTTTAAATGCACCAAAGCTGGAGGTGGTATATATTCCTTTCACTTATATTCCACTGGACAAGATTCAGTCACACAGTGACATGTATCTGCAAATGCGACTAGGAAGTGAAATCTTGTTGTTTCCAGGAAGAAGAAGAAGAAGAAGAAGAAGAAGAAGGAGAAGGAGAAGGAGAAGGAGAAGGAGAAGGAGAAGGAGAAGGAGAAGGAGAAGGAGAAGGAGAAGGAGAAGGAGAAGAAGAAGAAGAAGAAGAAGAAGAAGAAGAAGAAGAAGAAGAAGAAGAAGAAGAAGAAGAAGAATTATTTCAGAAATTGAAGATTTTTGTAGAAAGAAGAGTTAATAGAAGTAGTTTTATTTTGAAAATGTTGATAATGAGTGACCTATTTCGGTATAACTAGGAGAAATCAAGAAGTTAGAAATATGGTCCTGGAAGTATTGGGCATATAAATCACAACTAAATAGAACAGTATACTCTTCTCTGACATTATTCATTTTGTAAAATTATAATGAGCATTTGAAATTTTGTCTAGTTTCTAAATAGTATAAAAATATGAAATAATGGAAGCAAATTTAACAATTTCTGCAAAGAGCAAAAATGTACTTTTTCCTTCAGATGTTCTTATATTTAATATAAGTTACAGCTTCACCGAATAATAATTTAAAAGGAGTAGAGATTAAAACACATTTTCACAGGATTGTTCCATTTTTCAGATTCTCACAGGATAAACAATATAAACAATTTTGTATATGGTCTATCTCATGTAATAATATTACTTTTGCAGTTGACTTTTCTGTACCTCTGATTATAGCTACAGCATGTTAAGATATATAGTCACTAATCCAGGAAATTTAGCTAAGCATTTCTAGTCAGCCAACCAAAAATAAAAATTTTGAACACCTGCATCACATTGCATCATCTCATGCAATAAAATCACAACATTACAAATGCATTAGTTTTTACCTGGAATAGTTAGGAAACAAGCTCAATTCTTTACATCTAAGGTTTCTATAGGTTAGTGGGTAAGGAAGTAAGTAGGCTTGAGGCAAAACTTCACATATCCTGAACTTTCTTTCTGAATGTTCCTTTTTCTATTTCTAACTGAAACATGGATATCCCTTAGGGTTCTCTTGAGTCTTACATGTTTCTGTCCTACAATCTTCCATGGCAACTTCCAGATTATTGTTCCATCATCCTTTCTACTCATACCATCACACTACACTAATAATTATATACTCTTACTATGGTCACTCACACATCAGTTTCCATAAAACCCTCCTTTACCTCTCAATTCCTTGAAAGTGTGGGTACCTGGTGTACTAATTCTTTCTCTAACAGTATTATCAAAGTATTTGGTGAATCAAATTTTCATGAAGTTGATCTTTCCATCATTCTGGCCTCTCAGTTCTTTGGCCACATCTCCTATACTGATTTACAATCTACCCCAGCCACCCACTCCCATGGTCTAACTCCAGACTTTGTCATCTGTAGTAACTTCCTCATTTACAATCTCAATTTCAAGCATGACGTTTTTTGACATCCATTGTTATACTTTGGATACCACAGGTAAAGACTCGGAGATAGAGATTTGTGTAAGGGCATTTATAAGGAATATTCTTGAGATCAACAACTGTAAAAGGGAGTTAAGAAACTAGGACTATGGTGGAAATGGTTAACTTGTAGTATAGTCTTTTTTTAAATTTTTTAAAAGATGTTTACTTATTTGAGAGACTAAGACAGAGACAGTGATAGCAGAAGCACAGAGGAAAGGGAGAAGCAGGCTCCTCAATGTGGAGCTTAATCCCAGGACCCCAATATCATGACCTGAACTGAAAACAGATGCTTAATTGACTGAGCCACCCAGGCACCCTGACCTGTAGTATAGTCTTAAGAGAAAACTCAGATGACTTGGCAAACAGTAATGAAGATAATATAACCTTTAAGATTTGTGCCAATTTGAGGGTAGAGTCATTGGATATGGGCTCTTTTAGACAAGGGCATAACTTCTGGGGCAGTTCCCTACAGCTGAGCATATTCCCAAAATGACTGATAGCTCAGGGTTTTTCTGAAAATACTCTCAGAAGCTGAGGGCCTTGTTTCTTGAAAGGTGATATAGATGGTCATTACAGCATCCACAACAATGAACATGTGTTTCACTCAAATCAACTTCTTTGTATAAATTCTGGGACCATTTTCTCCTCTAGGATTGTTGGCTTTGGTTTTAGGGTCAAAATAGTAAGGTTAATAAGAATTGCAGCATGCTCTGCTGAAGCTGATATCAGAGCCAAAACTAGATTTTCTTCAGCCTCAGCTAGCAACTTTGGTGGTCTTTGTGGCTTATCTGGTTACCTAACCATTCTCATTCTGAGTCCCTGGTCACTACAGCATTTTCAGACAATGTTGCTGTGTTATTGTACCTTTTCCATCAAAATGTATGGAGTATGAAAAAAATGTCAAATGAATTATGTGGGTGGAAAACATATCCCCTGATAGCCACAGGTGCAATAGTATCCTACCTACTCTGGACAATCAAGATTATCTTTCTGCCAAGATGAATACTCCTCTTCTTGCCTTCTGGTTCTTTCACTTAAGGAGCCCAAAGTGGTCAGGCAGTAGCTGCAGCTTATAGTTCAAAGGAACTCTTGATTTATACACTAATAAAAGTATTCTTCCTATTGGAAATGAGATACCAGAAAAAAAGCTAAGCAGAATCATTCTTGTTTCCTCTACTTCGTTTTTAGACCTATGTGTTCTAACTATTGCTGTCAAAGTACTAATAACCTTCTTTGATTCAAACTATATCCAGTTTCTTGTAGCATGGCATCTTGTCCTATCCTTATAAAATATCGTCTTCAAGGTAGTGCTTCAGTGGTGCCTTCAGTAGACAACTCAATCTTCTATAAGACCAAAAGCATCTGGGTAGTGGAGTGTGTCATAGACTATCCCCATACCTCTTTTGCTGCAAGGTGGATCTTTTGGTCTCATATTATAGTATGTGAGACCCGAGTAGGGGTGCAGATCAGATAGTCCATAGTTACAAAAATGTGGTACTTGCTCAGGTCTTATGTGTAAGAAAGGCAAACCCACATACAGAATATGTGTCTATCTATGCCGAAAGAAATTGCTGGGCTTCTAGAGCAGAGGATACTTAATGTAGCTAACCCACCACAAATTGTCTAGGTAGTCTCATGGAAGGATGGAAATATACTGTAGACTTGACATTGGTCTCTGTTGATTGCATTCAGGGGTGGCAGTAGCTAGATCAGGTTGATAAGAGTTTAGACTCTGTCCTTGCTAACATAGCTACTAACATACTTGTTGTGCCTATATTGCAATGTCTGTTGAGAGATGTTGCTTGAGGAAGCAGCAAAGTGATTTTATACACCATGCTATTGCTCTTTGATAGTTATTAATGCAAGATATATGAGACCTCCATAATTTTGTCCTTTCCTATAAATCCAGTCATATACCTCTACTCCAGACCTCCTTGTCTATAATCTTCCACTTTTTGTTATTACATATCTCTTATGGCTTGCCAAACCATTTGCCACTACCCTCAAGTCTTCATATTATCTAACTCATACTGCTTGTGAGTGTGTGTGTGTGTGTGGGGGGGTGTTTTAGACTGCTTATCTTTTCAAACAAAGTAGATAACCAAGATCAGTACCTGAGGCCCTGCAACATAGCTAGAATTTTTCTCTCCCCAAATTTTTTTTCAAAATGATTCTTAGATTGTCTGTAAAAGTGTTGGCCACTATTTTTTAGTTCATATGCCCAATATGAACTGATTAATCTGTGAAACATAATCATTAGGGATCCCCAATATGAGCATAGGAATGAGATGAGGAAAAGGCCCTTTTGAAAATGTTGCAGCATTCTGTGCCTTCTGATTACATTTCTGTTCATCTTTGGTAACTCTTCCTTCTTTCAATAGGCTACATCATCTCCTGATACTAATATCTTTATTACAGAAAGTCAAGGTACAGAACCAGTTAACATCCTAGAACTGCCGTATGTCCTTCCTCAGATAGCTACCCCAAACTATCAGCCTTTTTTAAATCATCCATTTTATAAGGCAAAGAAGCATTCCAAGTTTTCTAGGGAATATACTGCCTGAAGAACAGAACCTGAAGTGGTCCATCAGGCCTATCTTTCATGGTACTTTGTCCCTTTGCATGGAGAAGTAATATTTTGTCCTTTATATTTAAAAGGATAACTTGGCATGACACTAATCACTAGACCCATAAAAATGTTATTGATATGGCAGTCATCTGATTTTTTTAGTGTTTTACCTCTACTCTCTATAGCACATTAATCTTGGCAAGCCATATAATGTTTTAGCCATTTGGAAGAATCACTTTGTGCACATATAATTTGATTTGCATGTCATCAATACAATGAAAGAATAAGATATTATAATGGATGTTTATATTTTCTGGATCTCTTCAGACTTTATTGTAACAAAAATAGGTAAGTTAGCATACACCTATCTCCATAAATGTATATACTTGTCTATCCTATGTGAATAGGAACTATTTCTGACACATTGTATAGACAAAAATAGAAAATAATGTATTCACCTGTTCAAAGGTGACATACATGTACCATAGACTGCATTAATCTACTCTAGCAAAGAAGTGGCATCTGGCCCAATAACAGCAATTGGAACTAGTACTCTTCACTTAAAATGGTCCACTGTCATCCTCCAGACTGCCTACTTTGACAGACAGACTAATAAAGTAAACGGAGATTTGTTGGGAACTGACATTTCTGTCTCTTTGGGGTCTTTAGGAGTATCATTTCTTTTATCCACCTACAAACTGCAAGTATGTCTATTGCAATTTTACATTCAGGATCTTGGGAAATTATTACTTTGGGCAAAATATATGCACTTTAGAAAATAGATAGATTATGGACTCAGTGGCCCATAATCTGTTACTCAAACCTGGCTCAGGATTCCTTTTAATAGTCACATTTTCTCTGCTTCCTAACAGGAAGGCATAATAATACTTTTATTCTTGGACTCTATGTCCAAATATCTTTGAAATGTTTTGACATTGCCCTCTTCCTATCATTTGAGTAAATGGCTCTTTCTAGGGGACTGGGAACACCATTATCATTTACACCTGTGTTGTGTCTTCCATCCAACAAGATCCAACAAGTAGCTTTAAATTCATAAGGAAACTATCACCCTTTTTCTATCAATGGACTCAATTTTTAATGGCAATTTTTCCTACCAACCTTAGATTATAGAGGGGAGCTGACAATAAACTTCTGAGTGATGCTGGTGACACTCCCACCAAGGCCTTCCTTATTGCTTTGGTAAATTATATATCCTCTGGGCCCTCCTGTGGAATGGAGTCCTCTGGTGGGTTCTCCAGCCTTATATACCACATATGGTTAGGCAAGCCAACTTTCTAAGTCTCTAATTCTTTCTTCTGCTATTTGCCATGGCTGTCTGGAATGTCTACCTCATGTTGTATAAGTGGTTGCTTTTTACTTCAATAGAGTATGCCATCTCCTGAGGTCTTTGCCAGTGTGTATAATCCTATAATCTGTAAGATTCCCCCAAATCAACAAACTATTCTTTATCCAACCCACTCTACTTGATCTGGCACCTTCAGATTCTCGTCTCATAATACTTCTTTGGCTCCTGCTAGTATATGATGGCTGAGTCCTGCAGTTCCTTTAAGGGTGTAGTCTCTTTCTTCTCTAATCAGACCAAGAATGTCTTTGGGAATATTATGTTGACCAGATTATGAACCCTAATTATTGGCCTATGGTCTGTAGATATCATTGCATATTGAGGCATATCTTGAGAAGAAGTAATGTTGTCTTAAGTGGGGAAGGATGTACGTTGTCTTCAGGGAAAGGAGAGTAGACTCAGGCTCAGGGTGTTTAAGAAATCTGGAAATGAGGACTTCCCGCCCCCCTGCCCCCAGGAGTTATGGGATCAGTCAAGATGTTTCTACTCTCTATATTAAGGGTTCAATCTTTCTCAATCCATATCTTTCTTGATTTCATACTTCTTGGGAGTTTGGGTATTCTTATAATTAAGTGCTGGGCTTGATCCTAAGTTGCACCTGCCTTTTTACTGCAAAAGATGAGAAAATATTTGTATGCTACTAAGGAAGCCTTCTAGAATTTCAGTCCTAGATTTTATTTGTAGTATGATTAGCTATTCCATATCTCTACTTCAAAGCATTAAGGAAACTCAAACTTAGCCACTTAATATTATTATCTTTATAGTTATTTTCTTCACCACTTTTTCTCAAATGCCTGCTAATGCATTAACTTTCAACAATATACCATGTCAATTCACAATTGGTGGAAGCTTTAACAACTGAACCATCAACTAGAAACAAGGTTTCTCTGTGCTTCATCACCAATAAGGGGGTTCTTATTAATAGCTAGGTGGCAGATGATACAATTCTTATATCCTATACAAGTATCTGCGTTCTTGGCCCAAATCCAATATATATTGTTGTAAGTTGTGTTCTCCAGGAATTAGACTCTGAGATGGTCATTGGCATGCAGGAGGTCTGTTAGTGAGTACTCTTGAAAACGATACAACAAAACAGAAACACCTGTAGAAGGGAAGGAAAATAAGTAGGACTGGGGTGTAGGAGAAAGCAAGCTGTCATGTAATCTCAAGGGAGGTCTCAAATGACTCTTCAGATGTCTGAAAATTGGGGTGAGAGACTCAGGCCTTTATATTTTCTCAGTCTTATTAGCTGGTCTAATAAGTCTGTTATTTCCCAAAGGAAAGCTGTGTGGTGCATCACAATGTCTACAAGACTCATTTCTTTTCTTTCTAGCTGTGTTAGTTAAAGTGCTAACAACTGTTATAAAGACTGCAAAATCTCTTTGACTGAACACAAGAAAATTTTACTTATTGATCTCAGAATAGCCCAACGTCAATCAAGAGTGGGAATGAGTTTCTATATGCAATCAACTAGGAAGCTGGGTTTCTTCTTTTTTGTGGTTTTGCATTTCTTTAGTCTAGCGCTAACCAACAGAACTTTCTGCAGTAAAGCAACTATTCTATATTTAACCTGATTGATATTATGGTCAATAATCACATTTAGCTATTAAACACTTGAAATACAGTTAGTGTGACTGAGAACTTGAATCTTTAATTCTATTTAATTTTAATTTTCATGGAAATAGTACATTTTTTCAAATATCAGAGGGAAAAGAGAAGGAACACATACAGAATGATTTTGTAGACCAAAATTAAAAAGTAATATACACCAATTTTACTCACATTTCATTGACCAGAGCTCAGTCATATAGCTACTTCTATGGCTTGAAAGTATATCCAGCTGCCCCAAAATAACAGAAAATAGATATTAGGAAACAGTGTCAGTCATACTAGATCATTCCTTATAATAATCATACTCTAACAGTCTTCAAAATCACTGGGTCTTAAAATCCATTCTTCCTACTATTGTTTTCACTTACCTTTATTTTTTCATTGTAACAGGCAGAAAGATGTTTATATCCTAATCTCTACAGCCCATGGATATGTTATTTAATATGGCAAAAGGGACTTTGCAAATGTGATTGTTAAAGATATAGAGATGAAGAGATTATTCTGGATGATCTGGGTGTACTTAAGGTAAAGATAAGAGTTCTTAAAAAGGTAAAGAATAGGGCAGAAGAATATGTCAATTATGAGATACGATAAAGACTACCTCTATTGATCACTTTGAAAATGGAGGAAGAGTGTCAATAGCTAAGGAATGTAAGCAGCTTCTAGAAGCAAAAAGTCATAAGAAATTGATTTCTCCTCTTGAGCCTCCCAGAAAAAAACTCAACTTTTCCTACACTTTGATTTTAACATAATGAGACCTGAGTCATACTTTTGACCTCCAGAACTATAGGATAATAAATTTTTGATGTTTTAAGCCATTAATTTTTAGAAACTTATTATAACAGGGATACTAATATTATTATGTTCCCTTTATTACTCAGCTTGAATACCTTGATGCCTCATTAGAATTAATCACATTTCATTTCTTTTATGTAATCATATTTATTTGCAATCAATAAACCTGTTTATTATAACTCTCCATTTACTTTAAGTATGTACCTATGCTGTATAATACGGTCATCAAAAATATTCCATCCTATGGTTGGGCCTCAACATTTTGATTGCTAAGACAGTTGGGTCTTTAGTTCTACCTAGCCATCCTGTTACACTTGCGTAGTCTCTAACTTTCTCACTGTTCCAAACAACCACTGAGTATCTCTACTTTCTCCTCAAACTTCTAGGAACTTCTAACCCATCCCAAGCTCAACCAAACACTTTTGTTTGCTTGCTTGTTTGTTTTGTTTTGTTTTGTTTTACAGAGAAAAAAAAGGAAGATAATCTCTGTAAACTGTCATAACCACCATTCTACAACTACAAGCTGCTGAGCCTATTGACTTTGTTACTATGGGTGAGCTATCTGTGGTCCTAATAAAAGCCATTCCTTCCACTTGAGCACTAGATTGCAGCCACTATTACTACTCAAGGATATTGCTCCAGCTTTGTTGCTAATTTCCTCTCTCTATTTGACATTTGACTCAGAAAATATCTTGTTGAATTGTATATTTAAACCAAAGTCCTCTCTTGGTCTCACATTTAGCTCTTACCTAGCTACACACACACACACACACACACACACACACACACACACACTATAGTTGATATTATTTCACATAGTTGATCATTCTTCCATTCCTAAACACATCCTCACCCCCATTTTGTCTCAAAGAGCACACTATCTCTTTATTCTTTTTCCATTTCACTGGCAGTTTGACAGCTGTTTCTCAGTCCTTTTGCTGATTTCCTTTGATCTTCCTAGACTTTAAATTTTGGAATGCCTCATGGATTACTCTTTTGATATCTTTTTTTTTCCCCAGTATATCCTAACTTTTTTAGATAATTTCATCTAAATGCATGGTGGAAAATACCGGTTTGATAATTCCCAAAGTATAGATCTACTCCTGAATCTCAGATCTGTATTTCCAAATATTTACCTGATATCTCTATATGAGTGGTTAGTGTAGATCACAACCTAACATGTTTGAAACTTAATTGCTGATCTCCAAAACCCCCTATGCTTCTTCCTCATCCCAGCACAGCAACCGCATTCTTCCCCTGCTCAGACCAAAGCTCTTGGAGCCATGATTCCTGACACCTCTTTTCTCACATCCCATGTCAGATCTATTAACAAAACTTGCTCTACAACTTTCAACATTTTTTTCAGAATATCAAAACTATATCTACCATAACCATTACTGTTCAAGACACTATTATTTTGCCCCCTGGATTGTTTCTTAACCGTTCTTGTGGTTTCACCTTTATATCACTCTGATCTATTTCCAGCACAAAGCAAAAGTCCTCATTTAAAAATATGTCAGACTATGCCATTCCACTTTTCAAACTTTCTGAGAGTTTCACATTTTATTCAAAGTAAAAGTCAAAGTACATACAAGAGCATTAAAAAAAAAAGAAAAGAAAAAGAATAAACTAAACCCAAGCAAACAGAAGAAAAGAAATAATAAAAGTTAGAGACAGAGAACAGAAAACTAATAGGTCAACAAAACTATAGATTAGTTCTTCAAAAAGATCTATAAAATTGGCAAAATTTTAGCTATGCTGGATAAGAAAAAAAAAGAACATGCAAATTATTAAAATAAAAAATGAAAGTGGAGACATTACTACCAATGCTACAGAAATGAAGGGTTAAGACAAACCATGAGAGACTCTTAACTACTGGAAACTGAAGGTTGCTGGTGGGGAGATGAGTGTGGGGTTGAGGTAACATTATGGTGGTCACATGATGAGATAAGCACTGGGTGTTATATACAACTGATGAATTACTGAACTCTACATCTAAAACTAATGATATGTTATATGAGGCTAATTTAATTTAAATTTTTAAAAGAACTAAAGTGTTATAAAACAGCACTGTGAACAATTATACACTAACAAGATGAGAGACCTACTACAAATACTGATTCATAAAGAAATAAAAATAGACATATAACTAGTAAAAATAGTTAATTGGTAATAAAAATATCTCCGATAATAAAGTTCCTGGTCCAGAAGGCTTCACCAATAAATTATACCACACATCTAATGAAAAACTGTCCACCAACACTTCTCAAACTCTTCCAAAAACTGAAGAAGGAGCAACAGTTCCTAAATCATTCTATGAGGCTAGCACTGACCTGATACTAAAGCAGATGAAGTCTGTACAAGAAAACTACAGATCAGTAATCTCTATAAATATTAATGTAAAGATTCCTAATAAAATACTACCATAAAAAATTCAACATCATAATAAAAGAATTATTTACCATGACCAAGAAAAAAATTATTCCTGAAATGCAATGATGTTTCAACATTTAAAAAATAAAATCAGTATGGGGTGCCTGGGTGGTTCAGTCAGTTAAGAGTCTTCTTTCAGCTCAGGTCATGATCTCAGAGTTCCAGGATTACGCCCTTTATCAGGGTCCCTGCTCAGCAGGGAGTATGCTTACATCTCTGCCCCTCACTCTGTTCTTGTGATTTCTCTTACTCTCTCTCCAATAAATAAAATATTCAAAAAAATTAAATCAGTATAATACTACATTATTATACTAAAGGAAAAAATGATCATCTCAGTTGATACAAAAAAGCTTTTGACAAAATTCTGATCTTTCATAATAAAAACACTCAAAAAACCCCTTAGAAATAGAAGGAAACAAGATCAACAATTTAAAAGCTATAAAAAACTCATAGCAAACATCATACTCAATGGTGAAAGACTGAAAGCTTTTTCTCTAAGATCAGAAACAAAAAAAGACTGTCATCCCTTCAGTTCCACATAGTTCTGTAATTTCTAACCAAAGTAACTAGAAAAGAAAAATAAATTTAAAATCAAAACAAAACAAAACAAAAAAACCCAAAACACTGTGTAGAACTAATAAATTCAATAAGGTTATAGAATACAAATTCAAGACAGAAAAATTAATTGAATATCTATACATTAACAATGAACAATTTGAAAGCTAAATTAAGAAAATAATTCAATTTATAAAAACATCAAAATGAATAAAATGTTTATAAGTAAATTGAGCCAAGGAGGCAAAAGACTTATACACCGAAAACACAGGATAAGCAATACTCCATGTTCAGGGATTGGAAGACTTAAAATTGTTTATATGTATGTATTGGAGTTCTCCAGAAAAAGAGAACAAGGATTTGTGTGTGCCAAAGATAGAGGGAGGGAGGGAGAGAGAGAGACAGAGACAGAGAGCGCCTAACAAATAGGCTCAGTGCACTTGGGTAGCTCAGTCTGTTAAGCCTCTGACTCTTAATTTTGGCTCAGGTCAGAACCTCAGGATCATAGGATCAAGGCTGCCCACACTAGGCCCTATGTTTGGTGGGGAGTCTGCTGGAGATTCTATTCCCCTTCCTCTGCCCTTCCCTCTGCTCTTGCTCTCTCTTTCCTTCCTCTCTCTCTCTCTAAAATAAACAAATTAATTGATTAAGAAAAATAAAGAAAAAGAAAAAGAAAAATAGAGAAAGAAATTGGCTCATGTAATTATGGAAGTTATGTCCTAAGGTCTGTAGTTGGCAAACTAGAGATAAAGAAAAGCTGGTGGTAAAGTTACAGTTCAAGTCCAAAGACAGGAAGAAACTGATATCCCAGCTTAAAGGTAGTCAGGTAGGAGGAGAATCCTCCCACTTAGGTCTTTTGTTCCATTCAGGCTTTCAACTAATTGGATGAGGTACTCTCATATTAGGGAGGGCAATCTGCTTTATTCAGTTTGCCAATTCAATTGTTAATCTCATCCAGAAATGCCATTACAGACAGAAGATAGAATAAATGTCTAAACAACATGTTTTGCAGAAACAAAAAAATCCATATTAAAATTCATAAGGAGTTTCAAGGGACACCATATAGCCAAACCAACCTTGAAAAAAAACACAGAAGTCTCATACTTCTTTATTTCAAAACAAACTACATAGCTGCAGTAATTAACACATTGTGATACTAGTATAAAGACATATGTAGATCAATAGAACAGGAGAGCTCATAAATAAACTCTTGCAAATATGTTCCAATGATTTTCAATAAGTACTAATTCCATTTAATGGAGAAAGGGCAGTCTTTTCAACAAATGGTATTGAGTAAACTGAATATCCACATGCAAAATAATGAAGTTGGATCCTTACAAAAATTAATTTATGTTACAAAAATTAAGTCAAAATGGATAATAAATCAATGTAAAAGCTAAACCATAAAATCCTTAAAAAGAAATAGGGGAAGAGCTTCATGACAGCAGATTTGGTTATGGTTTCTTGGATATATCATGAAAAGACAAACAAATAAAAAAAAAAAATAGATACATTGGACTTCTTCAAATGAGCCTGATGGTAGGTATTAAGGAAGACATGTATTGCATGAAGCACCGGGTGTGGGTCATAAACAATAAATCTTGGAACACTGAAACAATTAAATTAAATTTTAAAAAATCAAATTCTTTTATGCATTAAAAGACACTATAAGTAGGATATAAAAGCAACCCACAGAATGGAAGAAAATATTTCCACATCATATATTTGATATGGGATTAATAGGCAGAATACATAAAGAACTTCCTCCAACTTAATAACAACAGAAAAAACAAACAAGCAAAGAGGGGCACCTGAGTGCCTCAGTGTTAGGTGTCTGACTCTTCATTTTGGCTTAGGTCATGATCTCTAGGTGGTGGGATCAAGTCATGCATCTGGCTCTGTGATCAGTGTGAAGTCTAATTCAGATTCTTTCTCTGCCTCCCTCTCTTTCTGGCTCCTGCCTCCCCCACTCACATGTGTGTAAATGTACTCTCTCTCTTTAAAATAAATAAATAATAAACAAACAAACAAACAAACAAATAAATAAATAAAAGATCTTATAAAAAATAAGCAAAGAAGCTTAGCATTTTTCCAAAGATTTGCAAATGGCCAATAAGCACATGAAAAGATGTTTAACATAACTGATCACTAGCAAATGCAAACTAAAACCCCAATGAGATCCTCTTCATACTAAATAGGAAGGCTACTATCAATAAACTCCAAACATTGAGAGTTGGAAAGGATGTGGGAAAGTTGGAATCCTTTGCATTATTGGTGGGAAAGCAAAATGTTACAACTGCTATGAAAAAAGTATGGTAGTTATTTATATAACTACACATAAAATTAACATATGATTCATGAGTTCCACTTCTTGGTATATACATGAAAGAACTGAAAACAGGAACTTGAGCAGATATTTGTACACCATGGTTCACAGCAGTGTTGTTGACAATAGCCAAAAAGGTTAACAACTGGAACCTCCATTGACAGATGAATGAAATGAGCAAAATGTGATGAACACATACAATAGAATACTATTCATTCTCAAAATGAATGACATTCTAACACATGCTATAATATGCAATGAATTTGGGAAACATTATGGCAAGTGAAATAAGACAGCTCCCAAAGGATATTTATTGTATGATTGCAGATATATGAGTTATCTATAATAGTCAAACTCATAGAGACAGAAAGTAGAATATTGGTTATCAGGGACTGGGGGAGGGAGGAATGGGGAATAGTGATTTAATAGTTACATAGTTTCAGTTTGAGATGATGAAAAAGTCGTAGAGTGGTGGTGATGGTAGCGGAATAATATGAACATACTTAATTCACCAAAAGGTACACTTTAAAATGGTAAATTTTATCTTATATATACTTTCCCATAATAAAAAACCTTGAACAATATGAACCTTTATAATCTTTTTGCTATTTATTAATTTTTATTTTTGCCATAACCCAGCCACCCTATCCCTCCGTCTCCACCCCCCAGCAAACCACAGTTTGTTTCCTGAGATTAAAAATCTCTTACGGTTTCTCTCCTTCCCTGATCCCATCTTGTTTCATTTTTTTTTCTTCCCTACCCTCCACGATCCCCTGCCCTGCCTCTAAAATTCCTCTTCAGAGAGAGCATATGATACTTGTCTTTCTCTGACTTATTTAGCTCAGCATAATACCCTCCAGTTCCATCCACATCATTGCAAATGGCAGGATTTCATTCTTTTTGATGGTTGCATAATATTCCATTGAATATATATACCCCATCTTCTTTACCCATTCATCTGTTTTTTTCTTTAATACTTCATTTTATTTTTTCAGTGTTTCAAGATACATTGTTTATATCCATTCATTTGTTGATAGACATCTAGGTTCTTTCCATAGTTTAGCTACTGTGGACATTGTTGTTATAAACATTCGAGTACCTATTCCCCTTCAGATCACTATATTTGTATCTTTAGGGTAATTACCCAGTAATGCAATTGCTGGGTCATAGGGTAGCTATATTTTCAACTTTTTGAGGAATCTCCATATTGTTTTCCAGAGTGGCTGTACCAGCTTGCATTCCCACCCACAGTATAAGAGGGTTCCCTTTTCCCTGCATTCTCACTAACATCTGTCATTTCCTGACTTGTTAATTTTAGCCATTCTGACTGGTGTAAGATGGTATCTCACTGTGATTTTGATCTGTTTTTCCCTGATGCTGAGTAACGTTGAATACTTTCTCATGTATCTGTTGGCCATTTGGATTTCTTCTTTGGAGAAATATCTGTTTATGCCTCTGCCCATTTCTTGATTGGATTATTTGTTCTTTGGGTGTTGAGTTTGGTAAGTTCTTTATGGATTTTGGATACAACCCCTTTATCTGGTATGTCATTTGCAAATATCTTCTCCCATTCTGTCGGTTGTCTTTTGGCTTTGTTAACCGTTTCTTTTTTTTAAATTTTTAAAAAAGATTTTATTCATTTATTTGACAGAGAGAAATGCAGTGAGAGAGGAAACACAAGCAGAGGGAGTGAGAGAAGGAGAAGCAGGTTTCCCGCCTAGCAGGGAGCCCAATGCGGGGCTCGATCCCAGGTCTCCAGGATCATGATCTGAGCCGAACGCAGTTGCTTAACTAACTGAGCTACCCATGCACCCCTTGTTAACTGTTTCTTTTGCTGTGCAAAAGCTTTTGATCTTGATGAAGTACCAATAGTTCATTTTTTTTTCTCTTGCTTCCCTTGCCTTTGGCAATGTTTCTGGAAGAAGTTGCTGTGGCTGAGGTCAAAGAGGTTTCTGCCTGTGTTCTCCTCAAGTAATTTGATGGATTCCTGTCCCACATTGAGCTATTTTATCCATTTTAAGTCTATTTTTATGTGTGGTGTAAGGAAATGGTCCAGTTTCATTCTTCTGCATGTAGCTGTCCAATTTTCCCAACACCATTTGTTGAAAAGACTGTCTTTTTTCCATGGGACATTCTTTCCTGCTATGTCAAAGATGAGCTGACCATAGAGTTAAAGGTCCATTTCTGGGCTCTCTATTCTATTCCATTGATCAATGTCTGTTTTTGTGCCAGTACCACACTGTCTTGATGATTACAGCTTTCTAATAGAGCTGGGAGTCTGGAATTGTGAGGCCGCCAACTTTGGTTTTCTTTTTCAACATTCCTCTGGCTATTTGGGGTCTTTTCTTGTTCCATATAAATTTTAAGATTATTTGTTCCATTTATTTGAAAAACGATGATATTTTGTTAAGGATTGCATTAAATGTATAAATTGCTTTAGGTAGCATAGACATTATCACAATATCTGTTCTTCCAACCCATGATCATGGAACAATTTTCCATTTCTTTGTGTCTTTCTCAATTTCTTTCATGAGTACATTATCTCTGAGTACAGATTCTTTGCCTCTTTGGTTAGGTTTATTCCTAGGTATCTTATGGTTTGGGGTACGATTGTAAATGGGATTGACTCCTTGATTTCTCTTTCTTCTGTCGTGATGTTGATGTATAAAAATGCAACTGATTTCTGTGCATTGATTTTATATTCTGGCATTTTACTAAATTCCTGTATGAGTTCTAACAGTTTCCAATTGGAATGTTTTGGGTTTTCCATATAAGTATCATATCACCTGCAAAGAGTGAGAGTTTGACTTCTTCTATACCATTCACATGCCTTTTATTTATTTTGTTTTATTTTGTTTTCTGATTGCTGAGGATAGCACTTCTTGTACTATGTTGAATAGCAGTGGTGATAGTGGGCAGCCCTGCTGTGTTCCTGACCTTAGGGAAAAAGCTTTCAGGTTTTCATCATTGAGAATGATATTCGCTGTGGGTTTTTCATAGGTGGCTTTTATGATGTTGAGGTATGCACCCTCTATCCCTACACTGTGAAGAGTTTTGATCAAGAAAGGATGCTGTACTTTGCCAAATGCTTTTTCAGCATCTATTGAGAGGATCACTTATCTAGTACAACTATAACCCTCTACCACTGTGTCTCATGTTCTTTCTTCAACATACCTGACACTTTTCCATCTCAGATCATCAATACCTTCTGTTCCCTCTGCCTGCAATCTCTTCCTAATATCCCTCTTTCATTTACCTACCATTTTTTTTCCCTTTACAGTGTTTAATGTTACCTGATAAATAATGTGTTTATTTCTTAATTTATCTACATCTATCTTTGTCCACTAACACACAATATCAGCAAGAACTTGCATGTTCTATTTATTGGTACATATTTTAGTTCCCATAAAAGCACTGGGTACAAAATAGGTACCCAATGATATTAATCAAATGGGTAATTTAAAAACAAATAGATTTAAAAATATTTATTTATTAGAGACAGGGAAAGCAGAGAGCATGGAGCAAGGGGAGGAGTAGAGGGAGAGAGAGAAAATTCTCAAGTAGAATCCCCACTGAGCATGGAGCCTGAGGCAAGGCTCAGTCTCATGACCCTGAGATCATGATCTGACAAGAATCAAGAATTGTAGGCTTAGCCAGCTGAGTCACCCAGGCACCCCAGCAATAAAACTTCTACTATGACCTGTGATTTCCATTCCTACCATGCATTTAACACAAGCAATTATGAACATTTTTCTGGCTTACTTTATGAAGACTGACTAAACCTCTTTCATAGAGTAAACAGTGTTATTACTCATATCCAAGAAAGTAATCAAAATGCTTTACCCCTTTCATTCTTCTATCCTTTTTCTTTGAATTGTGGTATTAACTTTTTTTATATTTAAAGGATTATGGTTGGTTTGGACATGTTAATTTATTTGAGAATATTGTGTCATTGTTTCTCTGAAAAAAAAATGACCAATATGCTGGAGGAGCTCACATGTGTGCATGCACACACACGCACACATCCACACCCCCCCACACACACAGAAGCACAAAGAGAACAAAGTTACTGTACAATAATTTTTCATACATTTTTTTCTGGAACAATAAGAGAATCTTTGCCAAGAAATAAATATTTTGGGGTGCCTGGGTGGCTCACTTGGTTAAGCCACTGCCTTCGGCTCAGGTCAGGATCCTGGAGTCCCGGGATCGAGTCCCACATCCAGTTCCCAGCTCCACAGGGAGTCTGCTTCTCCCTCTGACCTTCTCCCCCCTTATGCTCTCTCTCTCACTCTCTCTCTCTTTCAAATACATAAATAAAATATTTTTGAAAAAGAAATCAGTATTTGGAATCTGTTAAGACCATTATATTTGAGTGACTGCTATCTGCAAGTGCACAGAACAATAGCCAGGCAAATATAATAATATAATGGGAAGAAAGGGGTGGGTTATTTTGTTTTGTTTTAAATGACATTACTCAAAGAATACTTCTTTAATAGCATGACAGACCAGTAGATAGAATAAGTGCTCTATTAAACCTTAACAAACAATATACAAACCCATCTGTCCCAAGTCAGGCAACTGAAGTTGTGTGAATTTCCTAATATGGATTTGCTTTGTATTTTAGATTATCTATTAGTCAGGAGCCAGTGTGCTTGAATATAAGTGTGAGAGGCAGCATCATTTTGTGTTTATATATTTTTTATTCCTAGCAAAATGAAATGATGGATCTGTGAATGCCTTCATTTTTTTTCCATCTTTTAATAAATATGTTGTTATCAATAAAATAAAAATGAATGCTGAAATAAAAAATGAACAAGTCTTAGAAAATTGCCCAAAGCATTTACTCCTATCCAGCAACTCACATCTTGAGACAAATATAGGGAGAAACCAATTAACTTGGATAGCCACATTATCTCAGATAGCCACGTTATCGCATCATCTTGCAGTGTTATCTTCAATGAACAGTCTTAATGAAGAAAAAAAGGAGGGAAAAAAGTGTGAGACAAACTAGTGCACCAAAGAAGTGCTCAGCAATTTAGATTGAAACACTAAAGACATTCACAACTGTTATCAGACAGATATTATCTATCAGTTGCTCTTTCCTTCTTGTGTTTGATTTTGCTTTAATTACTGAATGTGGGGGGTCCTTTTTTGTGATTATACAGCCAGAATCATTCATTTTCACGAAGCATTTACAGAAAGGATAGAATATCTGAGGGCCTATGCTAGAAACTACATATTTAAAAATAGAGTGTCAATCCTATCTCTGATCACTCTGATATTATGTAGGAGAGACTGACATAGAAAAAGAAAATCACATGAAGCCTTCAAGAATGAACTGAATCATGATATGTCATTTGTTTTATTCCTTCCATCAGGAATTATTCCACCAATAAGAGGGCACTTGATTGATTTTTGCGTTGAAAAATATGCATTTATTCCTTATGCATCTAAAAGTGAATACTCTGTGAGTGAGAAACCCTCATTCTCTGCAATTTTATGTCAATGGATCAAGTAGCTGTTAATATCCTTCCTGAGGTATTACAATGGTTTCTTTCTTGTATTTAAAACAGAAAAATAACTACTACACAGACAATAAAGAGAGTGTCCTTTGATATAATGTAACAAAAATATAAAGTAGGAAACTTATAAAATATAATTAGTCATTTTGAGAATGAACATTCAGTATATTTAGTGATATGTTGCATTTAATACAAAAGCTTGTGGTTTTAAGTTTTGTAATCCTGTGAAACATATTTTGTAAGTCAATTCAGTTAAATTGTTTGGGTTATATATCATAGTAATACCTCAATAGGTTTTCTAGATTTCTCAAATAAGATAATAAATTTGAAACTTTTTCGAAATTGGTAAAGGTAAAATATTATCCTTGAATTAAGGAGAACCTCATGTGTGTCACCACTGGCTCATCTTGGTCATTTAATCTCAGGAGCCTATAAAATGAGGAATTTGGTAGATGGTTTCTAAGGTCAATTTTAAAAATTAACAGCCTATGAATCTAAGATAAAATCACTGTAAAATATAAGTAATTATGATAATGAAGGACTGCATTGTCTATAACTGTTTTATTTTTAAAAGAAGTATTTTATAGTTTAAAAGTAAGTATTTTATTTTAAATGTAAGTACAGTGTGGCATTCTCAGGCAAAGCATAATGAATTGGTCTGTTGGTGGTTAAGTAACTGTTTCCAATTTTACTTTATATGGTGCTTCAGATATTCCAGTCTTTGATAACTCAAACCAACATGTCTCCAGTCTCAAAAAATTTATTAGTGATTTCTCCAAGTAGTCAGAAACTTGCCTTTGCCTCCCACGTAATATTAATCTGGAGGATTTTAAAAATAAATGGGGTATGTGAAGAGCAGAACAGAATTAAATTTAGTATTTTTTCCTGAAAGTCTCCTCTCCAGAAGGCCGTGCTTCCAGGAATGGTCACACACTGTCAGCTCATTTGTGTTGCTAGTGCCGCCATCTCGTTCCCAGAAGAGCATCTGTGGATTTTTGGAGAGAATGCTATACTTCTGGGAATGGTGCCCAGAACATGCAAGCTTCCGTGTCATTTTAGAAAGTTAGAGAGGGGCAATAAAATCTTCATTTGCAGCAATCTTTTATGTGTAGTCATCAGTCCTAGGGCTAACAGCTGCAATATTCATATATACTTATTTGTGAATGAAAAAAAAAGAAAGCCTTTTCCTACAATGTGAGTGTAGGATTTTCTCCTTCAAGCCCATCCCCTCCCCATCCTCTTTTCACTCTCAAAGGGACAGCTCAGACTTAAAATGACCAAAGCCACTACTGGCATCGATAAGAGATATGTATAAATCAAGTGAAGTTATTATTTCCCTTCAGCTCAAAGGAGCACCTAAAAATATTAGAAGAATTTTATAGGTAACTTGTATATTTTATGAAAGTTTGAACCTTACAGATATATCATTGGTTTAATATTTGGGTATTTTGGGGTGCCTGGGTGGCTCAGTTGGTTAAGCGACTGCCTTCGGCTCAGGGCATGATCCCGGAGACTCGGGATCGAGCCCCACATCGGGCTCCCTGCTCAGCGGGAAGCCTGCTTCTCCCTTTCTCACTCCCGCTGCTTGTGTTCCCTCTCTGGCTGTGTTTCTCGCTGTCAAATAAATAAAATCTTAAAAAAAAAAAATATTTGGGTATTTATTTGAATGTACATTAGAAAAATATGATTAAGACAACAAGTTTCATATTTAATGAATATTTTGCTGCCTTAGGATGGAGTTAAAGTAAGTAGTGACACATTAATCTGTTTCTTTTTTTAATATTTTATTTATTTGAGAGAGAAAACAAGAAGGGGAAGGGGCAGCTGGAGAGGGAGAAGGAGACTCCCTGCCAAGCCAAGCAGGGAACCCCGTGAAGGGCTAAATCTCAGACCCCAAGATCATGACCTAAACTGAAAGCAGATGCTTAACCAACTGAGTCACTCAGGCGCCCTGCACATTAATCTATTTTAATATGACTAGGTGCTCAGAAAGTCTAGAAAGGGTTAATTAGACCTTCAAATTGAAATGTTTTACCATTATGGTTTGTAAGCATGAATAGTAGGATGCTATAAGTTGGAGGCATGGATTTTCACATACTAGCTGACATGCATTATCTCAAATTTTTTACCGGGATAGTGTAACTATATTTCAAGAAGTTAATATTAAGCCTACTATGAATGAAATAAAATAAGTATGAGTAGGGATTGGTTTTGTGATGTTTTTGTTTGTGTGTGTGTGTGTGTGTGTGTGTGTGTGAGGGGATATGTTTTCAACTCTATGGAACCTATTTCAGACCGCTGGTTTAAAGAAGAGAATCTTAATACATAGAAGCGAAAGTTATTTAAATATGATATGAGGAGTCAAGAAGTTAATATGATTAGGTGATCAAAATAATATCAAGCACATGGTAGAGATATTAAATTGTAGTTATTACTAGTATTACTGATAGCACTATTAATATTATGAGGTTTGATTGTGATGAAATCTGCATATGGCTTCATGGAAAGGTACAAATTAATAACCTTAATTTTCTGTTAGTTTTGTAAAAGTAACAGCTGCAAAGTAAATATTGTAAATACAATAAAAATATCTAAACTGAAAATGTTTATGAAACTCTAAGTAAGTACAAACCATTTCCTTTAGGTTTAGAGATGCCTCCCAATTCTGATAGGGTACTATCTGTTCTCAAGCAGCATTTTGAAACTTCCAAAGACTAAGGCAATGTGGAAATATGTTCAAGCATTTTAGAAACTTGCTAACACTCTCATTGGATAAAAATGTTAATATTTTAGAACACTCATTTATCATGTTTTATTTACTTGCAAAGTTTATAGTTGCTGGAGTAATTTCTAAATAAACTTATCATATCCATTACCAAAATAGTTTAAAATAATAAGCAGGAGCAAGCAAAGGAAATGGTAAGCTGCTTCTGTCAAATAAAATGGTTCATTGCAAAATTAGAGAGATAGGTAAAAACTTAAGGCAGCACATACCACCACAACTAGAATAAAATCTGTTCTATTGACTCAAAATGGATTAATTCTTTGATGTTGTGATTTTAGTTAGTACTTAGCGTATTATAGATGAGCTAAATACTGTGACCATGGAGATCTTTAGTTCTGTCAATCTTGGCTATTCAGGACAATGGAGTAGGGATTTTAGAACTTAGGTAATAAATTCATGACATAGTCTGAAAGTGATTTCTTGAGATGAACACAAAGAGCACTAAAGTTATAGTTGGTACCAAATAAGAACATGTTGTTCCACATGGTCAAATTCTATCACAGAAAGTAATGCTCCATATCCTATATCCACTATCCTCAAACCCATACCACTCCAGATATGTGGAAGACTTAAAAGACATACACAAAGCTGCAAAAAAAAAAAAAAAATCTATCATTTTATTTTTTTATTTTTTTTAAATCTATCATTTTAAAGAGAGGACACTGAACTCTTGAAACATTTCCTAAAATTTGTCTAGAATTTGGAAATTACAAGGTTGCTTTTTCCACTAATAGCAAATGCTAAAAGCCTTCCCTTTTCTACTAAGTCAGAAGGACAACTTTAGTGGGTGTCCTTCATGGTTAAAACCTTTAATAAATGACTTTGTATGCATCAGTAGAGACTGCCTTTATATACTAGAATATTTTGCAGTTCTATCGGCCCTATGGGATAGCCTTAATTTAGCTTTATAAAATCCATTTATAACAGTATTCCACATTCAGGATAGACTGAACTCATTGATGGCAAACCAGGAACATCAGTCATCAAGTTTTGCCCATGGTATGTTATTTTATTTTATGTGTTGGGATATTTAATTATAAATTCATTGGAAGGGCTACATGTTGAAATGCATTTTGAACATTACAAAAACATTGTTGGTAGATAGCAAGAGTAAAAACATCCTCACATATAATTTCCCAAATTGGATAGCACTTTTGTATCTCTAAGAAATGTTTTTGTCTCCAGTTGTTGCAATCATCACCAGATCACTTGACACATTCAGAAGAACAGAATTTGGGGAACAGATCAGATGGCCTCTTGGAACAAATATTTGTTATTTGAAATTGCTTGTCTTATTATAGTTACAATGAAAGTAATGCTCCAGAATGTGTATATATATATATATATATATATATATATATATATATATATATATATACTTGAGTTGAGATTCTCAGAATTGGTTAATATAAACAGTTATATAATTTATCTTGTTAAATTAAGCTTTATCTTAATGTTATTTTCAAGTAACCAAAACTTGGTTACTCATCTGTAATAAACCTTTTCATTCCAATTCTTAAAAAATTGGTTTTTAAGGATGTAATTGTTACATTGGTTAAATTAATGATGATTTTTGTTGAATTTTAAAGTCTTTAACATTTAATAGCATTTTGGTATAATGGTATTGGTTATTATAATGGTGATAAAAGTATTCATAATCATTTTTAGGCAAAGGAAATTTATAAAATACTAAGTAAACAACAGTATGGCTCATAAACGGATACAACAAAACACAGGTATTGTAGGTAAGTGACAATTTTGTAAACTATCTTAACCTAAGAAATAGAAAGATAAGTCTTTCTTGATTTTTAATCCGTTTGAAAATATGACTGAATGTTCATTATTAAAAATCTGGTAGAGCGTCTATCAAGTTGATAAATAATCTGACTAAATTCATATAGGTTTACTCAAAGGCTTGTTTGAAAGAATTTTTTGTGAGAAAGATCAGTTTTCTAGATCAACTTGTAACTTACATAAATCTTTGATTCTCATTTGTTTGAGATTTTATTAAAGTCAGTTTGCAAAGTCATCAGTATTATAGTTAGTTAATAAATCTATTGCTATCGATGATAAAAATATGTGCAACACTTTGTTTCAAAATGAATTTGATTTATAGCCCTCATGTCAATGGGGGATATAATTGTATAATGCAAAAAGCAAAGAAATAAGTCATCAGAGAAAATGAAAAAATTTCCTTGGAAATTTAGAAATATTTCCAGGTCTTAGAAATGATTGTTGCAAGAATTTGAGACTGTGACAAGTGATTTGTCACATTTGGTTACTGGACAGATTTCATTAGTCAACTTAAACTCCCAGCTTACACACCACAGTTGGCATCAAATGTTAGGACAGGCTGTGACAATAAAAGTGACATTCAGGAGCATAGCCACTTCTTGGCGCTGCAAGCCATAATCTTGGGGCTTCAATAAAAAGACAACAGTTGAATAATAAATCAACCACTTCTCTTGGGAAGGGAACACTACCTAGAGAAGCACTTTATAGCTAAAAAATGCATATGAAGAAACGTGTTATCAATATTGGAAAGAAAAGAAAGAGCTACAGGACCAAGTGGTCAATCTTTCCTTGCTATAGTTATCTAGCATTATCTGCTTATTGTTATAGGAGGATAATAACCTGTGTCATTCAAGGTTATTTCACCTCTTTTCCCCTAAATAAACTCTCAGGCAACATGTTATATCTCAAACATTTGTCCCAAGGACAGATTGCTGGCTCTACAGACTTTCCAGGAATATTCTGATTTTTAAGAGACTCCTCTTATGAGGAAAAAAAAAAGACTTGGGGTTTTCAGCCTAGGAAATTCAAACATCCGAGGTCCTACATGCCCTAAAAACATGTTAGTTTTCTTTAACTGATAATTGTGATCCCCAAATAATTAAGTCTTATCACATTCTTTGTTTTGATATTAGTGATTTAACAATATCTGCTATAATTTCTTTTGGTGGTATTTGCCTATATAATATGACTCACAAAGCATGAACATCCTCAATCCTGGAATATGAGTGGAAAAAGTGACCTTATGAATCATTTAATTCAATTTGTTCATTTTGGACAGTGAAATTACAATTCAAACAATTTTGGTACTTTTAAAAAATATTTGCAATATATTAGTCAGTATTATAGCTAACTCTAAAACTCAGGTCTCTGAATTCCAAAACCAGTGTTTACCGACTGCCAAAGGGTTTCTTATATTCCTGAATTTAGTTTTTATTTATATAAGGAATCTATTATCTATATATCTATCTACCTATTATCTATCTACTATCATCTATCTATCTATCTATCTATCTATCTATCTATCTATCTATCTATCATCAATCTATCATCTATCTATATCATCTATCTATCATCTATCATCTATCATCTAGCTATCTATCATCTATCTATCATCTACCTATCCATCCAATCTGGATAATGGTGAAAAAATCAACAAATTTTAAAATAACATAATTAATATTCTCAAATATGAAAAACAAAAACAAAAACCTGGCTTTATATTTTGTTATGTAATTAGTTAGGGGTACTGGCATTTTGTTGAAGTCACTCCATTAATATTTTGAACAAAAGAGGCATTTGAGTGATTGGTGGTTGAGCAAAAGGATACAGATTGTGCATTTATAAAGCTAACTATCAATATTCAGCTTTACTATGTACCAGACATGGTGATAAGATATCAGACATATGGTAGCCTAAATAGTAGCCAAAGGAAGTGACACAAAAGGTAAAGAGGGAGACCCATGTACTCAGTAATCTTTGTGCCCGACCTTATATACCTGCCAGACTATACTTTATAAGGTCAACTAAAAAATAACAAATGCTACTAATAAAAATAAAATAACAAAAGTTATCATATTTTGAAGTGAATACTATATGTTCATCCCTTTACAAATAAGTTCATTTGAATTCCATAAAAACATCTCTGTTTTTAGACCTGTAAATAAATTGTATATGAAAAAAAATACAAGGCTCATAAATTTTAACTGTGGTCTATTGAATAAGCTCAGGTCTTCAGCAATGTGCTCATAAGTGCCACATGTTCTCAACATTCATTTACTTTCATAACTGTCAAACTTATTATCTCATTTTCTTCAAAATGTTTTAGCATATCATATCCCCTTTGCTTAGAGTACTGTTCTGGATATCCTTTTTCTTTTTCCACCATCTATTTTTCCCACTAGAATAAAAATACCACAGATTTGGAAATATCTTTCACATTTGTATCAGAATTTAGCATAGTCTTGAACATAGATGAAATACTCTCAACAACTTTTTTTTTTTTAGACACAAATAACATCCTTTTACCCCTGGAGCTGATAAATACTCTAGTGAACAATTAGTAACTAATATCTATTTGGATGTTTCTAATTATATTAAGCTGTGTTCATTCATTCAGGAAGAATTATTTCACAAAATAATTAATACTGGTGCTGCTAAGGGGGCCCATCTATATTCTGGACCTTGTATATTAGCTACTTCTGATCTTAGTTCTAAAATAGAATTCTACTTTGGGATATCTCTGCATGAGTCAGTTTTCTCCTGAGATACAGAACCAATGGGATATGAGCATACCAGTAACAACAGACTTACCTTCAGGAATTGGCGCATATGATTGTGTGGGTTGGTGGTTGTGCCAGCTGGAAACCCAGGGAAGAGTTAATGTTGCAGTGTTGAGTCAAAAATCCTTTGGGGAATCCAGGAGACTGCAAACTCAGACAGAATTCCCATGTTACAGTTTTGAGGCAAAATTCTTTCTTCTTTGAGAAAACTCAACTTTGCTCTTAAAGTTTCCAACTGATTGGATAAAACATGCATTATAGAATGTAATCTCCTTTTTCAAAATCTACTGATGGTAGTTGTTAATCACATTTACAAAACAACTTCGCAGAAGTATCTAAACGGGTATTTGTCCAATAACTAGACACCATAATCTAGCCAAGTTGATATTTACAATTTAGCTATCACAAACACCACAAATACTAGGAGAAATCAACACTTCAACAATTGTGCAGACATAAAGCTTCCCAACTATCTTTCTATGCATTGCTTCACTAAGTAAGTGAAGATGGTTGAAGATGGTTTCATTAAAACCCCTACCCATAGCAACCCACCAGTACTGATGATTATGTATGAACATGCTATACTCTGAGCTATGAAAAACCTGGTAAATTAGCCACCAGTCTTTGTCTACAATCAGCTCCAGATGGTACTTGGAAGTCTCACTATCTTCAGAGCCTAAGTATTTGCTTAAAGGTATGAGGTGTGAATGAAGAGATATTTGACACTTTTTCTATGTCAAAATAACTGAGAAAGACATGTGATTGCTAAAATTGATGTCTGAAATGAGAAAAGAGGAAATTCTGAAACCTTTTGAAAACTCTAACTACATTCAGGAAATTTTGCCTGGAATTGCCCTGTAAAATTAATATAGCTTTCCAAGTCTTGATCTTTAGAAAAGTAGTTGTCATTGTTGATTTATGACCAAAACCTAAGGGTCTGGTATATTTCTAATTCTGTTTACAATTTCAAACATAGGGCTTAGGGCATAAGCATAGTTCTTACGCAGTGACTTCTTGTGAACAAATCCTAGATTTGCCACATAGAAGACACTCATGATGATGCATGATCTGCTTTCAAGAAATGCAATATGATTTACAAAAAAAAAAAGTCACTCTTCATATGCAGAAAATTCAGATTGAATGTGATCTACTACTCATCACCCTCTGCATACCTACTTTAAAAGCAAGCCTAAGTGATAGGTCCAAGTGCAGTCATTCAACTTGATAAGCCTATTTCACACAATTCTTTCATTATCGAAACCTAACTAGATACGCCATAATAGCTAAAATTTGTACAAGCATAACTTATAGATTTTTACAGAAGTATCCATTAAACAAATATTTCCAGAAAGACACTACACATATGTTGATATAAATAAGATTTAAGGATTAATATAAAATCACAACAGAAGTTTATAAAGTAATTGGCACAAATATAAAGGCAATTGCAGAACTTCTTAACTGTCTTAACTGAGTCACTCTGACTTAAATAATTCTTATTCAGAAAACATTCGATACCTCAATTCAAACTAGTATTTTTTAGTTTGGAAAAGACCAATATTGTGAGGCAAACACAATAGTACCATGCAACAGCGGTTTCTCTTCACTGCTATGCAGAAATGACTCCTCAAAAGTCAATAGCTGTTTAACATTCTCAGTGGCATCTCCATGCTGGCAGATTTGAACTTACTAAATATCTGTTTTTAGTATGCTTGTAGGAGGAAACGTCTTTTTTTCAAAGTGATTTGTTTATTTTCAATATGGAATGAAAACAACATATGGGTTCTAACAAACAGTTGATAGACTTTTTCCCCCCCAAAATGTTTTAAATGAACTATTTTTTATTCACAGAGTCAGTTCAAATTTCAGAAGAGAGATCATTATCAGGTCTCAGCCAAAGGCACATGTTTGTTTGTTTTTTTTATTATTATGTTTTTGTTTTTTTAAGATTTTATTTATTTATTTGACAGAGAGAAACACAGCTAGAGAGGGAACACAGCAGGGGCAGTGAGAGAGGGAGAAGCAGGCTTCCCACTGAGCATAAAGTCTGATGCAGGGCTCATTCCTGGAACTCTGGGATCATGACCTGAGCCAAAAGCAGATGCTTAATGACTAAACCACCCAGGTGACCCCCAAAAGCACAAGTTTTAAACTTGATGACACACTCTGCCCTTCTCATAAATTTTCAAGAAGGTGGGAAAGAGCCTACTGGAAGTTTCATCAGAAGATCCAACTTAACCATCACTTTTTTCTTACTGTAATCCTTTGGAGATCAAGTTTAGCCCAGAATTTTGCATGAACAAAAGTATCTTATTGCAGGGCTAGTTATTAATTGACTTTTATTTTATCACTGCCCTTGGAAGCTCTCAGTGGTGCCTTCAATTACTTAGTCTCATTTTTATTTTGTTTATTTGTTTGTTTGTTTATTCTTTAAGAGTAAATTAGCAGGAATGTGGTTATTTTTTCCCTTTTATAAAGATTTTATTTATTTGACAGAGAGAGAGAGAGAGATCACAAGTAGGCAGAGAGGCAGGCAGAGAGAGAGGAGGAAGCAAGCTCCCCGCTGAGTAGAGAGCCTACACGGGGCCTCCATCCCAGGACCCTGAGATCATAACCTGAGCTGAAGGCAGAGGCTTTAACCCACTGAGCCACCCAGGTGCCCTCTTTTTCCCCTTTTAGCGTGAATAATTTTTCTTGCTTTTTCTTGGAATGTAGGATAATCAAGACAGTCCCCTTATGCACGTTTTTAATCTTGCAGTGAAAACGAACTATACATATATAACACTGGGCTTGCCTTATTTTTTATTTTATTTATTTATTTATTTATTTGCAATTTCAAATTACCAATTTGAAGTACACATGTTGAGCTTGCTAACATTGGCCAGTTGCTTCAGGGAATTGTCACTGAAAGACAATTAAAACATTTGACTCTGAAGAGTCACAGCCTCTTAAGGTAGAAGATATTTTATATATCAAGATCTTTTTGAATTTTAGAGTACTATACCAACACTTCTAAGACCAAGCTTTCATAAAACCATGCTGATGTTCTACTCATGAAAAACTAGTTGTTGTGTATGATTTGTATGGAGAAAACAGATTATTTATTTTTCCATTTTTATTGTGTACTTGTTAATCTATTTCTAAAGGTATTATGCTAATTATAATACTACTCTTCACATTCAGAATCCGAATTGCTCATTTTCAAGTTTTCCTTTTTTTCAAATTGTAATCTGTTAATTACTTGTTTAATGGAGTGTGTAATTACCTACTTTAAGTTAGGAAACTGTTTCCATTTCAAAGAGAGAAACCATTTTAGAAATGAAAGAATATAAATGCAATCCTTTTTGATACAGAATATAACTCTTTACTTCCCTTAATGGTTCTAAGTGAGAAAATGAGATTGAAAAACAAGTCATTATATTTTATCTTTATGTCTTTGTGCATACCACATCAAACATAGGTGAAATTTATGACAAAGGTAACGGTTTGCCATTTAGCTACACTTTGCCGAGTAATTTTACTTTCCATTCATGACATGTAAATGACTAATCATCAGAGTAGAATTATTAATGTGATACATTTTTTAAAGTGTTTTCTTTTCTCAAATACTTAGCTAGAGGAGCAAACTGAGTCATAAAAGAGATTAAATGAGGGAACAAGATATAAGAGAAGTAGAACAATTTAGGAACTACAACAGTAATAATGTTAATTAAGTTCCGGGCTTTACATAGTTTATGTGGTTTACATGAATGATTAATTTTTTTCTAAGCAACAGCAAGTATAAGGAATAGCCAGAATGGTCTTATGTCACTTTTGAGGAAACTAAGCCTTATAGATATTAAGTAAAATTAGCTATTGTTACTGGAGCAGGAGTATAGTTTTAATATTCTAAGCCATTGCTTCCAAACAAATTGCTAACTACTATAATGGAAATAACTGGATTACATACTCTTAGGGAATAAAAGAGAAGAGACTTGTTCATATGTTGATAATGGACATTTATTTTCTTGATGGTCTATAATGTTGGGAGTCAGAAATTGATCAGAAGAGCTCATGGTAATGAAATCTCCATATCAAATAGAAAAAGAAGCAGTATGCCAGGGCTCATCTTGCTTAAAATATTTGTAATACAAAGATATGTAATACTGAGACCTACATGAATGCCTTGAAAAACTAGTGGCTAAATGGTGTTATATCAGCAAAGAATGGCAATTAAGGAACTTCAAAATTTCTGTTTCCATGAAAGCAAGAAAAAAAAAATGGCAAAAATGGCTGAATCAACTTTTCTGCCTGCTGGAAAGTAACAAACAACCTTGGAAGAAGTTGAGATGTTTATTTAACGAAAAAAGCTAAATCTCAGTATGAACAAATTTTTTGGCAATTTAACTTGTCCTGTCATTATCACTCCCCTCTCCACTCCCCAAAATTGATAGCCTACAAACATGGTGAAATCCAGCATTCTAAAAAAGGTTGAGGTTCCTTCAAAGCTTCATCCTCAGAAAATCAATAATTTTTGTCTGGTGATTATGGAAAATTCTACTTGTACAAATGTCTAATTTATATGGCTTGACCTGAAGCTCCCCCAATAAGAAAAGGCTTCACTCTGGAGGTGTGTATTATTCCTTTTCAGAGCTGTCTGAAACAGTGAGGGCAACAATGAATTAATCAAATGCTTAAAATGAAAAGCTGGGGAGTGAGATTTCCATAGGGGATTTTAAAAACTCCAATAATATTCTGGGAAAATAATAAGACAGGCACACAGATAGGCTCTGCACATGCTCAAGAAAAACTTGAGAAGGCCCTGAGACCTCAACTCTGGCTGATTATGAGATTCTGAGAAATAAGAAAGTAAAAGTTAATGTAGAGTTGTCAAACATCTGTTGAAACATGTCCCAACATGCATAGAGAATACTTCAGGTAAGACTAGGAGATTTATTAAGGAAATATCTATCCATTTGTCCAATAATTTTCTGCCCACTAAGGTAGCCAGAGATTTCAGTGACAACACACAACAAAGAATACAAACTTTAAAGAATTAGTTTAGGGTGTGCCTGGGTGGCTCAGTTGTTAAGCCTCTGCCTTTGGCTCAGGTCTCAGAGTCCCTGGATTGAGGCCCGCATTGGGCTCTCTACTTGGATGGAAGCCTGCTTCTCCCTCTCTCACCCCCCTGCTTGTGTTTTCTCTCTATCTGTGTTTCTCTCTGTCAAATAAATAAATAAATAAACATAAATAAATAAAATCTTAAAAAAATAAAAAAATAAAAATTAGTTCAGAATTGTCAAAACAGAAAACAAACAAATAAACAAAAAAACCTCTTGAGAAAGGAGCAAAACTGATTTTCCGAGCTATTACATTATATTTTTTGAAATTTCTTGTATGACACACAAAAATATGAAACATGCAAAGAAACAAGAAAGTATGGCTCACACAGAGAAAAAAGCCATTAATAAATATTATCCTTGAGAAACCCACATATTAGACTTACTAGACAGATATTAAATCAACTTTTAAAGGTACATTCTGAGAACTAAAGGAAACCATTTCTAAAAACATAAGGTATGAAGATATCAATCACTAAATAGAAAACATCAATAATGAGCTAGACATGACACAAAAAAAGAACAAAATATAAATTCTGAAGTTGAAATCACAACTCAAACATTCAATGTAGGGTGTCAACAACAAATCTGAGCAGTTGGAAAAAAATCAGCAAATTTGAAATTCATCTTGTTTCATTTTTTTCTTTTCTTCCTCCATGATCCCGTTTTGCTTCTTAAATTCTACATATCAGTTAGATCATATGATAATTGTCTTTCTCTGATTGACTTATTTTGCTTTGCATAATACCCTCCAGTTCTATCCATGTCATTGCAAATGGCAAGATTTCATTTTTGATGGCTGTGTAGTCTTCTGCAGTGTAAGTATGTGTAAGTGTGTGTGTGTGTGTGTGTGTGTGTGTGTGTGCGCACATACCACATCTTCTTTATCCATTTATACATTGATGGATATCTGGGCTCTTTCCATAGTTTAGTTATTGTGGATATTGCTGCATAAACATTGGGGTACAGTGTTGATGACTATGGATGACTACATTTGTATTTTTTGAGTAAGTACTTAGTAGTACAATTTCTGGGTCATAGGGTAGCTCTATTTTCAACTTTTCGAGAAACCTTCCTACAGTTTTCCAGAGTGGCTACACCAGCTGCATTCTCACCCACAGTGTAGGAGGGTTCCCTTTATCCACATCCTCACCAAAATCTGTCATCTACTGAGTGGTTAATTATATTCATTCTGAGAGATGTGACATGTTATCTGTGTTATCTTATATGGTTTTGATTTGCATTTCCCTGATGCTGAGTGATGTTCAGCACTTTTTCATGTGTCTCTTGGCCATTGGGATGTTTTCTTTGGGGAAATGTCTGTTCCTGGCTTCTGTCTATTTCTTGATTGGATTATTTGTTCTTTGGGTATTGGATTTGATAAGTTCTTTATAGATTTTGAATACAAGCCCTTTATCTGATAAGACATTTGGGAGTATCTTCTCCCATTCTGTTGGTTAACTCTTAGTTTTTGACCATTTCCTTTGCTGTCCAAAAGACTTTTATCTTGATGAAGTCCCAAAAGTTCATTCCCTGCCTTTGAAGACCTGTCTAGCAAGAAGTTGCTGTGGCTGAAGTCACAGAGGTTGCTGCCTTTGTTCTCCTCTATGATTTTGATGGATTCCTATCTCACATTTAGATTTTTCATCCGTTTTGGTGTCTGGTGTAAAGAAATGGTCCAATTTCATTCATTTGCTTATGTGTGTCCAATTTTTCCCAACACCATTTGTTGAAGAGACTTTTTTTCATTGGATAGTCTTTCCTGCTTTGTTGAAGATTATTTGACCATATTGTTGAGGGTCCATTTCTGGGTTCTTTATTCTGTTCCACTGATCTATATATCATACTGTCTTGATGATTACAGCTTTGTAATAGAGCTTAAAGTCAGGGATTGTGATGCCAACCAGTTTTGGTTTTCTTTTTCAACATTCTTTTGACTATTCAGGATCTTTTCTGGTTCTGTACAAATTTTAGTATTATTTGTTTCAGCTCTGAAAAAAGTTGATGGTATTTTGATAGGGGCTGCATTGGATGTATAGATTTTTCCAGGTAGCATAAATATTTTAACTATATTTACTTTTGGGGCACCTGGGTGACTTAGTCATTAAGCATCTGCCTTCAGCTCAGGTCATGGTCCTAGGACCATGGGATCAAGCCCCACATCAGGCTCCCTACTCAGTGGGAAACCAGCTTCTTCTGCTCCCTCTTCCCCAACTTGTGTTCCCTCTCTCACTGTCTGTCTGTCAAATAAATAAACACAATCTTTTAAAAAATTAACTATATTCATTCTTCCAATCCATGAGTATAGAACATTTTTTTCATCAGGTTTTGGGATCAAGGTAATGCTGGCCTCATAGAAAGAGTTTGAAAGTTTTATTTCATTTATATTTTTTGAAATAACTTCAGAAGTAGCCTCTTTAAGTGTTTGGTGGAATTTTCCTGGAAAGCCATCCAGCCTTAGACTCTTGTTTGTTGGGAGGTTTTCCATTACTGCTTTAATTTCCTTGCTGCTTATGGGTCTGTTCAGGTTTTCTGTCTTCCTGTTTCAGTTTTGGTAGTTTACACATCCCTAGGAATGTATCCATTTCTTCCCAATTGCCTAATTTGTTGGAATATAGTTGCTCATAATATGTCCTTGTAATTGTTTGTATTTCTTCAGATGTCTTCTGGTAGCAGGAATAAATTTTTAAAAAGGAGTGTAACACTTGTGCACTTGTGAAACTACTAAACATCATTTTAAGATATTAATGAAGACCTAAATAAATGGAAATATTTTTCATTTTTATGGATTGGAAGATTTAATATTATTAAGATGGCAATACTCTCTTAATTCATCTATAGACTCAATGCAATCCTACTAAATATCCTAGTTTTCTAGCAGAAATTGAGTAGATATTACCTAAAATTAATATGGGAGTTGAACTCAAAATAGTAAAAAACAGCTTGAAAAAGAGCAAACTTGTAGTAATTACACTGTCCAATCTCAAGAAGTTAGTATAAAGCTGTAGTAATCAAGACATTGTGCTACTGGAATAGGGTAAACATATAGATCAATGGAATTCATGATTTAAAAAAAAATGCTAAGATTATTCAAAGGAAGATAGTACAATCCCTTTTTAAAAATGGTGTTGTTACAACTAGGTATCTATGCTCAAAAGAATAAATTTGTATCCCTACCTCATACCATATGTGAAAAAAAAAATCTGAAAGAGGACGAAGTATCTAAATGTGAGAGCTAAAAGTATTCAATTCTTAGAATAAAACGGAGTAAATCTTCATAACTTTGGATTTGGCAAAGGATTCTTAGGTATGGCATCACAAGCATGAAGAACAAAAGATAAATTGAACTTCATAAAGATTAAAAAATTTGGTACATCAAAGGGCATTATCTAGAAAGTGAAAAGATAATCTATATAAGGATAGAAAATATTTGAAAATCACATATCTGATAACAATTTAGAATTCAAAATATATAAAGAATTCCTAGAACAACAAAAATCAAACACCTCAATTAAAAAATGAGCAAAAGGGTGCCTGGGTGGCTCAGTGGGTTAAAGCCTCTGCCTTCAGCTCAGGTCATGATCTCAGGATCCTGGGATTGAGGCCCACATCTGGCTCCTTGCTCAGCAGGGAGCCTGCTTCCCCCCCCCCTCTCTCTGCCTGTTTCTCTGCCTTCTTGTAATCTCTCTCTCTCTGTCAAGTAAATAAATAAAATCTTTAAAAAAATGAGCAATAGATACAAATAAATATTTCCCCAAGGAAAATATACACATGGCCACCAAGCAAATGAAAAGATGCATTATATCCTTATTTGTTAGGGAAATGAAAATCAAAATCATAATGATATGTCACTTCATACCCAGTAGCGTGGCTAAAATCAAAAGAATGGACAAAAACAAATATTAGTAGAGATTTAGAAATATTGGTATCCTCATAGATTGCTAGAGAAAATAAAAATAGTATGGTCCTTTTGTAAAATATGTTGACAGTTCTTTGTAAATATTAAACATGGTTTTACCCAGCAATTTTACTCCTAGAAATATACTCAAGAGAACTGGAAACACATATTCACCCATAACCTTGTAGATAAATATCCATAATATATTCAGAAGAGCTAAAAAGCAGACATAAACCAAACGTCCATCAACTGCTAAATCCATAAACAAATCGTGATACATCCATATAATGACATACTATCTGGTTATGCAAAGGATGAAGCACTGTTGTATACTATAACTTGGATAAACTTTGAAGACATTATACTAAGTGAAAGAAGTCAGACATGATGAAGGATGGCAAATTTTAAAATTTCTTGTATATGAAATATTCATAATATACAAATGCACAGAAATAGAAAGTAGAGTAGTAGATGAACAAGACTAGGGGATTGAGGGAATAGGGAGTGACTACAAATGGGTATGAGATTTCTTTGTACTGATAAAAACCTCTGTAATTTGATAGAGATCACAGTTTATGAATTAAATGTCAATTAAGAACCCCTCCCCTCAAACTAGTAGTTGATGCCTATTGCAGGAGGAATATTTTATTCTCTATTGCATCTTTATGAAATTAGGCATTAAACACATTGAAATTTATGCTGTTTATCAATTGCTTCATGAGAAATTTAAAAGTTTTTTTCCACCTGTATCTCATATGATAAGATATATATTTTTTCCTCTAACTATATTGATCTGCTTTGCTTATTTTGTTTAATCAGAATTTATTATTAAATGATTTATATCTGGTTTATGCAGATATAAGCTTAATAAAATAAAAGAGATGGAATGTCCCTGCATAAAGTTTGTATAAGACAGGCTATATTTTCTGATTTTAATGTACTGAATTAAAATATATTAAAAGTTGGAAATTATTTTGATTAATAATTGATAGTCACAAAATCTCTTATAGGAAGAAAAGCTGCTTTTTTTCTTTTGTTGTACCTAATTATATCTCCTGTTTTACACACTCTATTTTTGTTGAATATTCATAATTAATGCTGTGTTCATTGAGAATCTCAATAACTTTCCATGTTGTAGTTTGATTTATGTCAGGTTATGAGGCACAGACACATGGTGTATTAAATGAATTATGTTTTACCTTGATAATTTGTTCAGATACAATTTTATTATCTCTTCTATTTATATATCTATTATTATGCACTTTCAAAATTTGTTCTCATCTTTTCAATTCCTTCTTTTATTATGCTTTTTATTTTTATTTTTTCCACTCTTATTGCTGTATTTTTCATAGAAAATTGTGGTATTCATTTCCTGAGACTCCATAAATGTAATTTTTAAAAAATTGTTACTTTTAAAGGAATCAAGCAACTATAATTATATTTCTCTAATGGAAGTTTAAATATCTGCTATGGCTAGAAAATGAAAACCTTTGATCATAAGAATTGATGTTTGACAAATATCAACACCAGAATATCACTGAATGTCATCTGCTATTCTATTTAGTAGAAAGCAGAGATGTTTAATACATTGCCATGATATAGGAACCACTCAGTATCAAAAAGAGTTTTTCTTTTGCAAGGAGTAAACAAGGCCAGAAGGAACTGAGTGTGGGAAGAGAATGAAGGGATGAGGCAGGTGATCAGATATGAGATTAGACAAGGTTTTACTCTGAGGCTCACCTATGGTGGGAGGGTGATTAAGGAAGGGTGGTATGCTGGTTGAAGTTTCATCAAAGTTCAGGAACTTGGTGGAAATAAATAAATTTAATTAAAGTTTGGCTAACAAGCATTTTGTTCTGATTGATTAGTGGGAAGAAGCAGTTAAGCTAATTATTTATGAGACAAATAATGGGAATTTGGAGACTCTGTCTGGCCTTGTTATAGATAAACCAAGAAAACATGTATGAGTCTTATCCAAGTCATATGCAGAAGGGTGTTTCTTTGAAGTAAGAAGGGTGGGGGAATTTCTTAGTCATTGCTATTTTCCACAGGCACCAAGCTCAGATAAAATTTACCATTGTCAGTCTACTACAAAATAAAAACACATAACACATGTAAACACCAGCATAATAATTTTCCCTATGAACTCCTTAATGGTGTGAATATATTGACTCCCAACACTTTGCTTTCTTCGGTGATAGAAATTGCACTCCTCTCCCATTTGCCAGATTTAATGATTTTGGTCAAACTATTTCTTGGACTGAACTTTCATCTTGCATGATTTAAATACATATATAATTTAATGAGATTCTCTACCAGAAGTAAATTTTACCCAGATCTTTTGCTTTTTTTAAAATTTTTATTTATTTACTTTTTTATCTGTAATAGTAAATTTTTAATGGCTGGTTAATTATATCACTACATTTTTACTTTTTAAAAATAATTTATTTATTTATTTGAGAAAGAGAGAGCAGGAGAGAGAGAGCACAAGCGGAGGGGAGGGGCAGACCAGGGAACCCAATACAGGACTCCCATCCCAGGACCCTGGCATCATGACCTGAGCCCATGGCAGATGTTCAACTGACTGAGCCACCCAGGTATCCCTACCCAGATCTTTTAAATTAAGTTTTCCATTTATTTGAACTTCCCTGATCAATTTGTATAAGTCAAGGTTATTCCAAAACCAGAGGTCATTTGGTAAAATCAATTGGAGATGTGGTTGACAATATAGATCCTCCCAAATTATAAACACAACAGTGAATTTATGTTCCTATGTTTTTGTAGGAATAAGCCCAAAGTTTCAGATATTCAAAATATTTGGTGATCCTAAACAACATGTCAAGAATATGTCTTTGACCTTATACATATTATGCCAATATAAGTATTTCACTTTGTGGGATAATTATACTTTTTATTGTAAATTAATCAAGTGATATTTCAGTATTGTATACATCAGTCTTATAAACTCAATTGACCTGATCCTGTCCCTGAAAATGTGACTGTACTTTCAGTTTATCGACAAAAATCAAGTTAAAAAGCTTGAAAAACTGAGCACAACGACTTTTTGCTAAGTCACCAAAGCAAGAAATTTCCTTAGGCCTAAAACTACCAATATCTATAACCCCTTAAAGCATCACATTTATCGAACACAAGTATTTTATTATTTGGGTTTCTACAGTCTGTGTCATCTAAAAGCTGAACTCAGTGCACTTATTGTGACAACAACAATTTGCACAAGAAGAACATCTGAGGGAAAAGAGCTGCAATTACATATCATAAATGGAAAGTATTAACTACCAAAGTGTCACACGTAAGTGCACATGAAACTTCACTTTTACAATCAATTGTAACAAGATGGTTGGGAATAGATCAACATTGATGTATACATGTACACTTACATGTATAAACACAGCATTTGCAATGGTTTCACTGTATGGGACATTTACATAATTTTAAAGTAAATATTGTTGGTTTAAGATGTTTATAGTTATATGATTTCTTTGTAAACTGAAACATCTGTGCCTGAGCCATCACCATACTGCATTCAGAGAGTAATCAAAACCAGCTCCCATACATTGAAGAAAGGAGTTCTGAATCAATGGAAATTAAGAATGGCTGCTATGGTAAGGGAATGACTGTTTGGGTTAAACGTTTTCCATTTATGTAGATAAAGAACCAGTCTCTTGAGTTTAAAAGTAAACCACAATTTTTAGCTTGAATTTTAATTAGTGAGTGAAGATACAGACTAGATAATATCCATATAAATATATATATATTCCATATATATATATCTTTTAGACACTTTTCATAAATGAACTATATTTGAATATATTGATTTTATATTATTCGTGTATTTCATATATGCTGGGATGACATTGCTATGGGTGTGTAAGTATTTGGGTTACGAATAAATTAAGCACAAAAATAAACTTACACTACAATCTCAGAAGCTAAAAGTGTATTAAAGCCTAATTCCAGAGTAAATAGAGAAATAGTTATAGGCTTTTTAAACTTTTTTTTATTTAATAAGTTTCACATGCTACAGTTTCTAAATTTAAGTTATACCTTGTATTACCTTGATATATTTGTGTATTGTAATATGATTGCTATGGAAGAATATTTATACCACAACAGTGTAGAATTAGTCACTACTTTTATTATACTGTGCATTAAAATTTTATGGCTTTTTTTACTATGTGTTTTTAAGTGTTTCTTCCTAAACATCATCAGTCTTGCTTCTTGGGTCCCCATGCACTGGTAACTATCATTTTACTTTCTGGTTTTGTTCTCTCTCTCTCTCTCTCTTACAGATTTGATTTTTGTTTGTTTGTTTGCTTGCTTGTGTTTTAGACCCCACATATAAGTAATGTCATGCAGTACTTGCCTTTCTCTGACTTTTCTAACATAACATGTATTTGTGGTCCATCCATGTTGTTGCAAATAAGAGGATATCTTCCTTTCTCATGACTAAATAATATTTCATTGTGTATATATCGCACATCTTTTTTATCCATTCATCTATTTATGAGCATTTGGGATGTTTCCATTTCTTGGCTATGGTGAATAATACTGTGATAAATAAAATGTGCATATATCTCATCAAAATTCTTTTTTCATTTTCTTTATGTATATTATCAGGAGAGAAATTGCAAGATTACATAGTAGATCTATTTTCATTTTTTAAGGATCCTCCAGCTTATTTTCCATAGTGGTTGGACTAATTTATATTCTCATCACAGTATGTAAGCATTTCTTTTCACCACATACTCACCAGCAGCTGCTGTCTTTTGTTTTCTAGAAAGTGTGAAGTCATATCTCATTGTGGTTTTGATTTTAATTTCCCTGATTTCTAGTGATGTCTAGCATTTTTTCATGTGCCTGTTGGCCATTTTGATAATCTCTTTGGAAAAGTATCTATTTGGGTATTCCTTGTTTTTTAGTTGGAGTGTTTTTGGTGTTGTTGTTATTGCTGTTACTAAGTGGTGTTGGTTCTTTAGATATTTCAGATATTAACCCTTTATCAGATATATGGTTTGCAGTATTTTTCTCCCATTCTGTTGGCTTTCTTTTCATTTTGTTAATTGCTTTGATGTGCTTTTGAGTTAGATATAGTCTCATGTGTTGACTTTTGCTTTTGTTATTTGTGGTTTTTGATATCATATCCAAAAAAATAATTGCCAAGACCAATATCAATGGATTTCTTCCTTAATTTTCTTCTAGGAGTTTCATAATATCAGGAATTATGTGTAAGTCTTTGATTTATTTTGAGTTAATTTTTGTGAGTGATATGAGATTGGAGTCTGAATTCTTTGCTATGCATGTGTTTCTCTAATTTTCCCAACAACTTTTTTGTGTGTGTATGTGAAGAGACTACCTTTCTTCCACTGGGTTCGTTGCTTTCTCGCTGAATATTAGTTCATCATAAATGTCGGGATTTAGTTCTGGGCTTTCTATTCTGTTTCATTCATCTATGTCTCTTTTTGTGTCATTATCATTCTGTCTCTATTACTATGACTTTGTAGTATAGTTTGAAATCAAGAAGTGTGATACATCTCAATTTGTTCTTTTTTATCAGGATTGCTTTGACTACTCTGAGTCTTCTGTGGTTCACACAAATTTTAGGATTATTTCTTCTATTTCTGTGAATACTGCCTTTGGTATTTTGATAGGGGTTGTATTGATTCTGTGGATGACTTTGGGTAATATGACCATTTTTTTTTTAAAGATTTTATTTATCTGACAGTGAGAAACACAGCTAGAGAGGGAACACAAGCAGGGGGAGTGAGAAAGGGAGAAGCAGGCTTCCCTCCAAGCAGGGAGCCTGATGTGGGACTTGATCCCGGTTTCCCGGATCATGACCTGAGCCAAAGGCAGTCGCTTAACCAACTGAGCCACCCAGGTGCCCCTAATATGACCATTTTGACAATATTTATTCTTCTGCTTCATAAACATAGAATATCTTTCAATTCACAATGTTTTTTTTAAATTAAATATTTATGATGTACACAGGTAACCAATCATGCAGTGAATTATGAAAGTCCGTCTGTCAATCTTCTTTTGAGGAGGACGAGAATGTTACTATTAGTAAAACTGCTGATGAAAATTGAAAAGTAAATAAAGTAAGGGATAAGAGAAAAAGTTAAACTTAACATGAGTTTAATATAAAAGAAAGTGAAATTGTTCTTATTCTTTGGAGAAAGAAATGTTCTTATAATATATACAAATATATATGAAATGAAATTAGGGAATTATTGGTTAATTTGGTGATCTGGACTTTGAGCTTAAGGACAATTAAAAGTTGTTTTGTAGGGGTGCCTGGGTGGCTCAGTCATTAAGCATCTGCCTTCAGATTAGGTCATGATCCTGGAGTCTGGGATCGAGCCCCACATCAGGCTCCCTGCTCAGTGGGAAGCCTGCTTCTCCCTCTCTCACTCCTCCTACTTGTGTTCCCTCTCTAGCTGTGTTTCTCTCTGTCAAACAAATAAATAAAATCTTTAAAAAAAAGTTGTTTTGTAGACTAAGGTTATAAAATACTGGAGAAATCTATGTTTTAACAAAAGTTTATTATCAAAACTGAATTATAATTAAATAAGGAATTATTACTTTTGTATGCAGAAAAAACCATGAACAAATATGTATATATAAGCCCACACACTGATATATAAACAAACAATAAATTAAGGTTTCCATTTATGACCCAATTTCTTACTTTATGTTGGCTAATTTCTGAGTAGATTGTTGAAAAATGATTTAAAGATTGTTTGGTATTCACATATGCATATGTGTGCATTAATTTATTTAAATTTTGCACATTAGTAGGTTGAAATATTATTTATCTGTTAAAAAGTTTTTGTTAGGGGCGCCTTGGTGGCTCAGTTGGTTAAGCAACTGCCTTTGGCTCAGGTCATGATCCTGGAGACCCGGGATTGAGCCCCACATCGGGCTCCCTGCTCAGCAGGAAGCCTGCTTCTCCCTCTCTCACTCCCCCTGCTTGTGTTCCCTCTCTCACTGTGTTTCTTTCTGTCAAATAAATAAATGAAATCTTTAAAAAAATTTTTGTTAAAGAAATAAAAATAAAAATAAATAAAAATAAAGTAAGAGTTACCTAAAAGCTTGTTCCTCAAATATCTAAAAAATTTCTGAAGAGTTTAGACTGTTATAGACTGATCTGAGATAAAATTCCTTATCATGAGATAAAAATCAAAAACTTATTTTAAAAAGATATATATAAAAATTATATTTGGGTAATTTTAATTTTTTAATAGCTCCACACATATCAAGTGAATGTTGATTAACGTGGATAAATGTAAAATTTATGCAAATGACATAAGAATCTGCATCTTTATGCTCTTGACCCAGTAAACTAGACTAAAATAAAAAGTCATTCCTAGAGATTTAACTTAAATCTAAAAAAAGCAGGCTTCCTGGCTTTTTACAAGCTTCACCCACACATCTTGGAAAAGCAGATTTCAGGGAACCCTAAATAGCCATTAATCTTTGTGGCTGAGACTCTGGCTACACTTTCAAAGGGGATTTAAAAGTTTATAAGATATCTATACAATATTCTATAGAGAATCTTTATCTACTTAAATATGTTTGTAAAATACTCTAAAATAACTAAGAGAAGAGTCATCAAAGTTTTAAGTAGAAAATTGAAGGTAGGTTGAAATTATAAGGGAATGTCCTAGATGATTAACATTTATATAATATTCTACTTAATTTTTTTAAAAAAATATTCTACTTTAAAGGACTAGTTATCATAGGGTTTTTGTAGAATAATTTTACATATATACTTAGATATACCAGCGTATATGGATACATATTTAGATAGAGACAGAGATTTTTGAATGAAAGTATTCCAGAACATTTTAAACTGGGTGATAGTGAAGTGATAAGTATATTGTTACATACTACATTGTGCCCCCCAAAACTCATATGTTGGAGTTCTAAATCCCAATAACTCAGAATGTGATTGTATGTGGAGATAGATTATCAAAGAGGTAACTAACATTAAGGGAAGCCATATGGATTGGTCTGAACCCAATCAGGTTTGTGTCCTTATGAGAAGAGAAGATTAGCACATAGGTGAGATACTATGGTGTCTACACACAGGGAAAAAGTCACGTGAGGACACAGCAAGAAAACTACCATTTGCCAGCTAAAGAGAGAGGCATCAGCAGAAATGAAACCTGCTGATACCTTGATCTTGGACTTTAAGCTTTCAGAACTATGAGCCAAGGTATTTTTATTGTTTAAGCTATCCAGTCTGTGGTATTTTGTTATGACAGCCCAGCAAACTAATGTAGATTTCTACTGCCATGTTAGAATGTTTGTAAAAGAGTTCCTGAAATCTTTTCATGAGGTCTACTGGATCACAATTATACTAAAACACTTTTTATATTTCCCTCCTTTATTGATAATTTTGCCATAATGGTAAAAATCAACCAGAGGTAAAACTTCTGGCACCTTAGCATCAGTCAAAGATATCGGCACCAATTATACTAGTGACCACTGTATTTTTCAGTTCTATACTCAGAAAAAAGCACAAATAAGCCATAAAAATTAATATTAGTTTATATATTATATTTATAATTATTAATTATTAATATTAATTTTATTAAATCTTGACCCTTGTACACATATATTTGCAATATTTGGTGTGACAAAATGGAAAATATGCATAAAAATTTCTGTTGCACACCAAATTATGACAATTATTCCCAGGCAACCTTTGAAAATCAATGTCAATCATTTGAATTAAGATGAAGTGGGTGTTTGTTGTTTGCTTATTGTTATTTTCATGTAACATCATTTGTATTTGAAAGAATGACAGATTATTTTATTTATAATTGAATATTTAGCAAACATTTTCTTAAAATTAAATGATGTGAGTCTGTCACTTCATGTCAAATGACTGTAAGTGGATTTGCCAATACTAAAATGTGAATGTTCAGAGTGAAAATTAGAATTTTGGAAAACTTGAACACTTCAATGCATTTGACAACTTCTCCATCTTTAAGAACATTTCTAGTGAGATGGGAGGCAAAATTTATAAATAATATTTTTCATATTATAAAATGAAATGTATAGTCATTTATAGTATTTTAAACACTCAGTGAACCAATGTCTTCCAAATGACCAGTGCATGATGTCACAATATTGTACAATGGTAAAACATATTCTCACTGTGTTTGGTAAATCCATGGGATTTTAATGGAACAGAGTATGAAAAGTTTATTTACATTGCTTCAGATTCCATATTGCAATGAACTTTAAAGTAGCTAACATTTCATGAGTTTTGGTGTAGAATAAAAAATGAATAGCAACATTTTTTTAACAATTTTCTAAATGAAAATTAAAATGCCCCTCTCTTTTTCAACTATTTGCATGAACCTGAGTTTTCTCCACATACTTTAATGAAAACAACATATTGTAATGGAGCAAAAGTGGAGACCGATAAGAAAATACAACCACTTTCTATTGAGTCAGATGCCAAAGAAATTTCCAAAATTGTAAAACAGTTTTTCTCACCATTTTTTTAATTTTGAAAAATAGTTATTTTTCTTAAGCTTTGCTAAGTGTGTTTAATATAATAATCTTATTATTGTTATTTTAACATGAATTAATACATATTTAAAATCTTAATGGTAATTTCTAATATAGCATTATGCCCTACATAAATTAAAGTCACTTGCATTTTTCAATAATTTTTATTAGTGTAAGGGGTCTTGCGACAAAAAGTTTGAGAACTGCTTAAGGTAATAGTTTCATAGGAAGATACTTAGACTATAGAGTTGAATTGTTTTTTTAATATTTTATTTATTTGACAGAGAGAAACACAGCTAGAGAGGGAACACAAGCAGGGGGAGTGAGAGAGGGAGAAGCAGTCTTCCCAACGCACAGGGAGCCTGATGCAGGGCTTGATCCTGGGACTCTGGGATCATGACCTGAGCTGAAGGCAGTCACTTAACCAACTGAGCCACCCAGGTGCCTCATAGTGTTAAATATTTTAATACTTCTACTAACCCTTAACCATAGTGTAAGCAGTTATATTCTCTAATTCATTTCTTCATTTAATCAACAAATACTGGCACTATTCTAGATGTTTGTGAAATAGCAGAGGGAAAGCAAGAAATAAACAAGAAATACCCTGCTTTTATTGAGCATATTACTAGTAGGATAGATATAATATATAGTTAATAAATATATAAAATAATATACTTTTGTCTTATATACTCCTAACTCAATCATAAAGATCTTGATTTTTTTTTAAAAAAATATTTATTTATTTGACAGACAGAGAGATCACAAGTAGGCAGAGAGGCAGGCAGAGAGAGAGGAAGAAGCAGGCTCCCTGCTGAGCATAGAGCCTGATGCAGGCCTGGATCCCAGGACCCTGAGATCATGACCTAAGCCGAAGTCAGAGGCTTTAACCCAATGAGCCACCCAGGTTCCCATAAAGATCTTGATTTTAAAAGAAATCATTCACACACCATATGAATTTTAAACCACAAACATGAGAGTAGATTTCATCAACTCTTTGTGATGGGTTAACTTTTAATATGAATCAGTCATTTTGGCCCATCATTACATGAATATTTGAATGCAAACAAGAACTTTCATTGGTTAAAATGACCCCCTCCCAAAAATGGCATTTAAACCTGAAATCTATCCCATATGGCCCACTTGGCTATTAAGTCAGCTGCTATTATTTCACAAACATTCTGGACTTAACCATGTTATCACAAATTCTGTCTCTTCTGGGTTAAGGTATTATATAATATGGGGAACTTCAACTGCAATCTATTTGAATTAAGTGTGGTATCTTTCAAGCTGAAGGAAGGAAATTAATTTTGATGATATGAGCTAAATAGGGTCAATTCTCCTCCATTTTATCTTCTTTATGCTTGTCCCACTCATCTCCTGAGCTATAATTTCCTTCTTTGCTTCCTTCCTTCCTTCCTTCCTTCCTTCCTTCCTTCCTTCCTTCCTTCCTTCTTTCCTTCCTTTCTTCCTTTTTTAGGCACCACTAGTCTACCTCTCATCTCAAAGATTCAACACTTTCTCCATTTAGTCTTTGAAAATTGGAAGTATTTTTTTTTAATATTTTATTTATTTGACAGAGAGAAACACAACAAGAGAGGGAACACGGGGAGGGGGAGTGAGAGAGGGAGAAGCAGGCTTCCTGCTGAGCAGAGAGCCCCATGTGGGACTCGATCCTGGATCTCCGGGATCATGACCTGAGCCAAAGGCAGTCGCTTAACCAACTGAGCCACCAAGCACCCTGAAAGTTGGAAGTATTTTAATACCCTCTCACAAAAATGTCAATACACAGAATAGTCCATAATTTTCTGTATGTTTGATACTAAATCAACCAGTATACTTTAAAATTCATTTGTAGGGGATCAATTATCACCAATTACTGAGTTTAGTTGGCTCAGAAAAATACAGAACCTTTTAGGTATATAAAAGAGAAAGAGTTGATAAAAGGAATGAGAAGCTTTAAAATTCACTCAGAAACATACATACATATACATTGGACTTCAGAGCACAAAATCAGAGCTCCTGTTTCTAATGAAGAAGCACAAGAAATGCCAGAAACTGTCATGGATGATTTGGGTTACATACTGCATCACATGGGTGTTTATTTAGACAAGGCTCAGGAGTACGGAAAACCTGTGTCCAGTATTTGCTGAAGCCCATGAGATGTTTGTTGCTGTTATAGGAACAATATTAGCCTTTGCTACTCTTTTGTCTTATAATTCACATGTATGTTCTTCTTATTAGCGGACTTGAATCTGTAGCTCTGCATGCAAGTGATTCTGGGAAATACAGTCCTGGGGCTGCCACACACTATGGTGGAAAGCACAGAGGAGTTGGGGAATGAGGTTGGTTACTGGAAAATAGAAATAATATCCAGCACATTAAGAAAGTAAATATGCCAAGGTAAGTGTTATGTAGCTAACATCTAAAGAGGAAAGAAACGACTCAATTACTTTTGACACATTTGGTAATCAAAATAAATAGGCATATTATAAAAATCTTTGTGTGGTGGTTTAATAAGTCAACTATCTTAGAGTAAATTTAAGATTTTAGTAAGAAAGAAAGAATATTTCACAAAGGAGAGCAATGGCTTCATTAGTTCAAGAAATATTTATTGTGTTGGCGCTGCTGCAAGCTTTGGGAGTGTAATAATCATAACCACAACATACAATTTAAAAAGAGATTACTACTACTTCTGGGAGATAGATAGTAAAACAGGTAAACAAGACATTTTTACTTTTGTATAAATAATCAATTATATGATAGAGATTGACAGGAATTGCAGTTTAGATAGAGTGGTAAAGAAAAAGCTCTCTGGTGTGTGATGTTTGAGTTAAGAGTGGGAGTTCAAGAAGAAATGGGTCCTACTGTTTGATTAGATAAGGGGAAAGAGGGTTTCAGGGACAAAGAGAATAATAAGCCTCATGAGCTGAGAGATGAGAAATGTCTTCATGTGGTCATGAACCAGAATGGAAGTCTCTGTAGCTGGAAAATAATGAGTGCAGTAGAGAACAGAAGGGGATCATGCTAGAGAGGTACATAAGAGTCAGATTGCGGGGCGCCTGGGTGGCTCAGTTGGTTAAGTGACTGCCTTAGGCTCAGGTCATGATCCCGGAGACCCGGGATCGAGTCCCACATCGGGCTTCCTGCTCGGCAGGAAGCCTGCTTCTCCCTCTCTCCCTCCCCCTGCTTGCGTTCCCTCTCTGGCTGTGTTTCTCTCTGTCAAATAAATAAAATATTAAAAAAAAAAAGAAGTCAGATTGCTTAAGGTCTTGGCATATGAGGGAGAGAAGAAGAAAGGTCATTGTGGTTAGCAAAGTTGACAACTGAGTAGTAAAGATTATGAAGATAAAACTAGGCAAGGACAGCTCAGATAATCACCTACAATTCTCATAAGGAGATGGATTTTTTTTTAAAGAAATATAAGAGGTCACTGAATGATTTTAAATATTGGTGCAGAGATTGGTATTATCTGATTGATGATTATTTAGGGTTAGTGGAGCATCAGTTTCTAAAATGAAAACAAGAACTTGGAACATTTCATGGACAAAAGAGTTAGCACAAAAAATTGAATCAGCATCATAAGATAAATACAAGAAATAAATAGAAAGTTTACCATTTTTGAGAAGTTAACTGAACTTGAAATAAAATAATTGGAAAAAGATGAAGTTTAACTAAATTCTCACTTGCCCTTTACTTAATTTAAGGTGTCACTTTTGATGAATTACTTACCATTGTTTCTGTATTTCCTTTTTGTGGTTTTATGCATTATAGTATGCCTGCATGTTTCTTATAATTGGCTGTATTCTTTTAGGTAATCAGTTCTTAAATTCAATTTTCATTATACTACATAATTTTACTGCTCTTTTTGTTGTCAACTCTGTGTAATTATTAATGCCTTTGTTCCTTGCGTAGGTGATTTTGCTCCATGTAGCATCTAAAGGAAAATAATAAGTTTGAAGTGTTGGAAATTTAGAAAAAAGTAAACTATAAAGTAGCCTGCACAAATCCTTTGAGAAAGGGACAAAAGGATCATACTGTATATAGATTTAAGAGTCAGAAAGATTTTGGTCCAAATTCTAAAGAGAAAACCTGGAGTGTAAACTTAAAGAAAATATGGTATGATGGAAACATGTAGTAATTATTTTATAAGACTTTGTATTCTATAGCAAACTCACTACATTATCCAGTCTTATTATTAGTAGTCATCATCACTTTAATTTAATTTGTGACCTACTTCATTCAGGTTAGTGTGCCAGGCATTGGAAAGAAAAGTGGTATTTCTTCTGAAATTAGGCTTGGGCAAAAACTTTCCTCTAGTGGTGTAAATAAAATTTACTTGACAGTGCTTTGCCATCAATGTTATCAATCCAAAATATGAGAAGACCAATCTAAATAAAATCTGGATTGAAGACACATATAAATAGATATTAGAGACTCAAAATGGAGATAAATTTTGAAAAATATTTAAATTTTTAAAAATTGCATTTGTTTATACTACAGATGGAGAGGTTAAGAAATTCCTTTTTAAAAAAGCAATCCCTTATGTTTACATAACACTTCATAGTTTCAAAGCCTTTATGCTTGTAATATTTCATATGACTCTTCGAATAATCCTGAGGTAAACAAGGCAGTCACTTTCCCAACTGTATGAATGCAGTAGGAGCCGAGTAGATAAGAGACTTACATATATCTTGTATGTGATAGGTGTGAGCTCAGACCTTCACCTTCTATTCTCCTTTTCAAAGATATTTCTACTATGCCATGCAGGCTTGATATTTTCTGCTTAGAAAAGTAAGGGAAAAGTAAAAACCAAATAGTTGAACTAAACGAGAAATTAGTTGTGAGCTTTAGGAATAAAGTAAAATGAAACTCACCAATGTTGTTTGATGCTGTTAGTTATTGAGAAAGAATGTGAAATTTTGTTTCATGAAATGTTTAGAAAACATAAAATTATAAAAGTTATCATTTGTTAAGTACTAACTATGAACCAGATAATTTCTCCATGGATATTATCTGTTCTGTTTTAAAAATGAGGAAATAGGGGCGCCTGGGTGGCTCAGTTGGTTAAGCAACTGCCTTCAGCTCAGGTCATGATCCCGGAGACCTGGGATCAAGCCCCACATTGGGCTCCCTGCTCGGCAGGAAGCCTGCTTCTCCCTCTCTCACTCCCCCTGCTTGTGTTCCCTCTCTAGCTGTGTTTCTCTCTGTCAAATAAATAAAATCTTTAAAAAAAAAAATGAGGAAATACACTGTGTCTGTAATATATCAATTGGGACTCTTAGTTTTTAATCCATAGAAACAACTCTAACTAATTTAAGAACTTTATTTAATATCAGTAATTTGCCAACTCTCTGGGAGGGTCAGAGAATCTGGCTTAGAGTTTGAGCAACTGAGACCTGTGCCGCCCTAGGGCACAACTCAGAGACCTCACTGCTTATGACCTAATCAGAGCTCACAGGCATTACATAGGAGGCCACAGCTGTGAGGGATATCTCCTGTGTCTCTACCATACTCTATTCTCTTGACCAGAAAATGAATTATGCGTAGTGCTTTCCATTTCCCAACTCAAAAATCTCACACAAAGTTTAATCTGATTCATTGAGTCTGGATCATGTGACAGGGTCAGATCACTCTGTCACAAGTATAAGTTAAAAGGAAGTTGGGAAAGCACGTTTTCCAGTTCTGTGTTTTTATTTTTTTGTTTTTCCTGAAAGTAGTACTTATAAAGTGGAAAATTCCCCAAACAAACAACTTCTGATTAAAAGTAGTTGGGTACTAGGGCACCTGGAAGACTAAGTTGGTAAAATGCCTACATTTGGTTCAGGTCATGATTCTGGAGACTGGGGATGAGCCCAGGTCAGACTCCCCACTCACTGGGCAGTCTGCTTATCCCTCCCTCTCTCCCCTTCTGCCCTGCTGCACCCTGCTTGTACCCTGCTTGTGCTCTCTCTCTTTCTCACTTGTTCTGTTTCTCAAATAAGTACATAAAATCTTATAAATAGATAAATAAATAATCAATCAACCAATAATAAAAATAATAAATAAATAAATAAATAAATAAATAAATAAATAAATAAATAAAGTTATTGGGTACCAAAATCATGACACATGTGCACTCTACCACTGGAGTAGATTTTTAAAATGGCCATCAATTCTTCCTCTACATAGAGTCAAATCTTTAGGATGTGAATATTGCAGCCATGTTTGTCAAAAGGTAGATCTTTTTCTCCTGGACCTTGAATCTCGTCAGACCTTTTAAACTGCGTGTAATGCAATGCTGGTTCCAAGCCGGGCCCTCAAGGGGATTGCTATACCTCTGTTATGCTCCTGAGAACCCTACTGCTGTCATGGGAACAAGGTTAAGCTGACACCCCCAAGACTGGAGACCACATGAAGCAAACAGTGCTGTTACAGCAGAGACCCAGAACATGCAAAAGACAAGCCAGAGACTCCAGGCTGCCTGCAGGGTTGACAACAGGTGCATGCATGAGCAATGTTGAACACCCAACCTGTGTAATTATACCAGAAAAATCACCCAGCCAGCTTGCAAACCATGAACTCATATATACTTGACATTCTAAGCTACTAAAACTTGAAGTATTTTGTATGCAGGAAAAGCTACCCAATAGACTGACACAAAAGTTATTTCCATAAGGTGTTCCTATACAGAACGGACTTCACATACTTGATATGCTTTGGAAATGTAGGTATGAGTACGGTGAGCTTTTTAGATCATACCGCAGACAAATTGCATGGCTCCTCAAGTACACCTGTGGCAATCTGCATGTAGGTGGTTGTGGTTCTGTTGTGCACCGACTATCTTGAGGGACAGACAAAAGAGGATTTCCTTCATAGTGTTTCAAATTACTCTATTGCCAATATAGCTTTTATTACAGCCTTTTTAATGTAGGTGGCTATATTTAATTCCTCATTCTCTTAACTACACATGCTGTGTATTACAGTGTTCTTTTCTTATCTGAATAGCCTTTTGATAGCTGTCTGTTGTGATATTTGCAACACAGTCACCTCCCTCTGACAGCAGGGGTAATACAGCTTACTGAAATATTTGTAAAGCCCAATAAATGGCATAGAAGAAATGTTTTTAAACTCTAAAAGTATTAAAAAATAAATCCTAAAGTATATTTCTTACTAGCACCATTAATAACATATCTTTCCTACATCTGTGTAGCATGTGGTTTCATGCAACCAACCACACACCTTGTAGTCACACCAAGGGAAATGTTAGGCCTGTGAATGACTCTCACAGAGAAGAATTGCCAAGGTGTGACACATTGTAGAAGTTTTCCTCAACCAGTTTGGGAATCAACTGAGAAAATAATATAAATAGCTAAGAATTTTCTTAGTAATATTTATGACTTTCTTTTTTCTTTAAGATTTTATTTATTTATTTGACAGAGAGAAACACAGCCAGAGAGGGAACACAAGCAGGGGGAGTGAGAGAGGGAGAAGCAGGCCTCCTGCCAACCAGGGAGCCAGATGTGGGGCTCGATCCCAGGTCTCTGAGATCATGTCCTGGGCCGAAGGCAGTCACTTAACCAACTGAGTCACCCAGATGCCCTTATTTCTGACTTTCTGATGATCAAGGTTACTTTAATTTATTTTTTAAGATTTTATTATTTTATTTTATTTATTTTATTTTATTTAATAATCTCTACACCCAGTGTGGGTCTTGAACTCACAACCCAGAGACCAAGACTTGCATACTTTATTGACTCAGCCAGTCAGGTGCTCAATCATGATAACTTTAAAACCACCCTTTGCCTGGCATTCAATAAGTGTAATCGCAGCACATTATTAATGGCATCCATGAACCTAAATGCATCTCTAAGTTCTCATCAGTTAGGCTTTGTCATATCTAAGACTGTGCTGAAATCAATGAACCATACCTTGTTAAAGGTAAAAGGAACTTTCAGGTTAATACACAGTAAGTGTTTAATATGATGCTTTGAATGTAGTAATTAGCCAGTATATTAGCTGTTATTATTGCTACCATTATTATTAAACTCTCTCATTTTAATGACAAAAAAACAGGCATGACTACATAAATATTGCTAGTAATATATAACTTCAGCAAATTTCCTGCTTTTATCATTAAAAAATATTTTCAGTTGCCTTATATAGTCTAGTACAGGAAATATAGATGAGACAGATAAGAGTTCCTGTGTTCTACTAACAGTTTATTGGGACCTGTGCCTACACATATGTAAATATATTTTAGACTCCAAGTGACATCCAAGGTGAGTCTCTTTTTGGATGGTTTTTATTCTAAAGAGCTGTGCATATACTAGAAAAAGCAAGAATGAGAAGAACCACTCTGCTCTGTTCAGTGAAGAAGTGAGTAATTTAAAATCTCCAATGGAAAATTTGGGAAGACGAAAGGAGGGAGAAGAGGAAGGGAGTTAGGAAAGTTGAGTGCTTCTTGGAAGAGGATAGCTAGAAAATATAGGATCTCAAGTTAAATTAGACTTTCAGGTAACTATTAAATATTTTATGTACAAGTATGTCCCAAACAATATATGGGTATACATACATATTTAGCTGAAATCCATATTTAGGTGAAATCCAAATTTAACTGGGCATTTTGTATTTATATTTACCAAATTTCACAATCCTATGTTAGAGAAGAAGACAGAAAGGAGAAAAATGTATACAAATTAAACATAGATATTATGGGATGGAACAGGTTAACCCCTCCTTGATCTCCTCTCCAGGGGCTGTGGAGCTCCTCTCACATGACAGCTTTTCCATCTTCTTTACTGGATCATTGTCATCTTGGATATTTCAAAGATACCTCAAGGAGAACATTATCTAAAACCAAAAGTCATGATGTTGCTATTCTGGTCTCTGCTGAAGAGTCGTTCTCAGAGAAATCTGTGAATCTCCTGTTTAAAATAGCTTCCTAGCCTCCCCTCACCACTGCCTATTTCATTATGTTGTTTTGTTTCCTCTATATAACATAGAATTTAAACCATCTTATTTATCTGCTTGCATGTTTCTTTGTGACCTGGCTCTTCTCCTAAAGTGGGAACTCTATGAAAGCAGGAAATTTGCAGATCTGGGTTTACATTAGTATCTTAGTACCTAGACCAACGATGATTCACAAATCAATATTTAGTAAATATTGAATAAATTGTTCAATAAGTAAATTACTACTTAAATCTAGCTCTCATGCATTGTTTTAATAGCATTCTCAATTTTGTAGGTACCATAAGTTTAATAGTCTTTCTTGAAATCTTTTCACCTTCAATGTCCATTTTTAATTAGTTTACAAATTTTATCTATTGTAAAGATATTTTACATATTTTAAACACCAGTGCAATTCTCCCCATTTCCACAACTATTGCATTACCTCACATACTATCATATCTGCTTTGGACTCTTCTATAGCTTCTTAAATAGTAGGCATATATCCTCTATTGGTTCTTTCCAAAGGTTTTTTTTCATACTGAAGTGGCAATAATCTTAAAGAAAAACAAACTTTTTCATTTCACTCTTCCACCATCCCCCTCCTTTCCCAATCTAAAAAGAGAATTCAAAGCAAACCTTAAATTATAAATGCATCCATCTATCCATACATACATAAATAAAGACCCACATAACTCATTCATGATTAAGGATCTGGCCTCTAAGAATTTGCCAACCTCTCAACCAACACAATACTAATGCTCCATGTTTCAATTTCTTCTTTGTCTGTCTGTCTTTCTCTTTCTCTCTCATCTTTGCTAGATGTTGGATCTTTAAGGCATTACACCTGAATTTTCATGACCTATGTTTTTAAATTTTTAAATATATTATCATTATTGGCTCGTGGATAGCTTTCTCTTTTTGTATTTTTTAATCTTTAATATTATAAACTCTTTATAATTCATCATTCAACTCAAGAATAAAACATGAACACCTTCTACATCATATCTATATCCTTTTCTCCCATCCCACCATTCTTTCAACATATGGCAACTACTATCATGAAACTTAGTGTGTGTGTATTTGTACATCTGCATAGATTTTTGCCTGTGAGCCAGATCTCACCAGAAGCCCATTTTTGTACAGCAGTGAGCTAATCATGACTTTTACATTTTTAAAGAATGTAAAAAGACATAAAGAGGAATGTGTTATATAGAAATAATTTTCCACTTAATAATATATTGCTAAAGCCCATTTGTATTCCTGTATGTACCTATAGGTCATTCATTTTGCATGCCACATGGCATTTCATTGAGAGTATACTATACTTAATTTTCCATCTGTGATCATTGTCTGTAAGTTTTTTTTCAGTTCTTCAAACTACACATTTTGATTGTAGATATTCCATCATATACATCAGCTCTTAAAATTAAATCAGACTGTTTCCTTGAATTTCAGCTAAATCTTCATTCCTTAAAGAAGCAATCTTTGCTTTCCCTGACCACATTAATTATCCTCATTAAATATATGTGTGCTTCTCCACTGAACTAATGCTTCTTCTTTTTTTTTTCCAAAAACTTTACTTATTTATTTGACAGCAAGAAACACAGTTAGAGAGGGAACACAAGAGGGTGAATGAGAGAAGGAGAAGCAGGTTTTCCACTGAGCAGGGAGCCTGATGCAGGGCTTGATCCTGGGACTCTGGGATCATGACCTGAGCCGAAGGCAGATGCTTAATGACTGAACCACCCAGGCATCCCTGAACTAATGCTTATTTATGTGGTTTGGTTTCTTACTTTATTAGTCTTTTTCCTCCATTATATTATAATGTCCATCCAGGCAAAGCCCATGGATCGTTTTGCTGATTATTTATCCCCAACCCCTAACATAGTGCTTGGCACTTAGCAGATGGTTTAAGTAAATGTTAACTGAATGAATGTAGTGAATATTTCTCACTAATATTTTTGTTTATGTGAGTAAATTCTCTTAAGACAACTCACAGTATTGATGAACTCTATCTAGGTAAAAATGGATACACAGATGGAAAAGATGAAGTTTTGAGAATATCAGAACAACTGATATCTGGGTTATTTTCAAAACTATAACCACTGGTGAGGACCAAATAGAGACTATCAGGGACATAGATGGAACAGTAATTATTTCAGATTAGGTCTGCAAAGTTTCACAACCTAGTTTGATCTAGGTAAAATGTTGAGAATTGAAAAAAAAAAAAAAACAAGTAGAATTTAGTTTCCTCATTTTCCTTTTTTAATTTGGAAAATGAAGGGGCTAGGTTAACTGATTTCTAAAGTAATTTCCAGAGCTTCCAATTTAGGGTTTTATGCTTCGCATACATATTAATTAATTCATTTGCAATAATATCACTTTCCATTTCAATTGGTATTTTCCTATAGGCAACATAATTCTATCAATAAACTTGTATTTGGTATCAGTGTGCAGAAGAAACCCCCATATTTGTTTTCCTGACTCTGTTTTGCTGGAAGAGATACCAACATGAGGTCATAACGTTCCTAGTGTTTCTTGAAGCATTTTGTCCTCATTATTTGAGATGAATATTAAAGCTTTTCCTCTCAAAAAAGCTATTCTATCTCTCTTTTATTACTGTATTCATTCATATTTTTTATTTTAAAATTACTAATATCCATAGTCATGTAAGTTATAAAGCATCCTATGACACCCTACCTGATTATTTTAGCTGAAGATTCCTCTTAGAAACCACAGAATAATGTTGCCTTTGTTCCTGTTAGCAAAAGTCAATACTTTTGATTATCTGTTTTACAATCCAGTTCTGAACATCAGCTTTGCCATTGGTTTGTTCTGCTTATTTACCATCCATCTATGCTCTGTCTCCTCACAATTTGGTCACAATTAGAGTGAGATTATTTTCCTCACCTACTTCCAGAGAAAGAAATCTCTTGTATTTAAGACCAAACAATAAATCAATTTTATAGGTACTATTATTTAAAAAGTTTTGTTTGAAAATATAATCAGTTTTTTAAAATTAAAATCTCTCCTACAATTTTTGTTTTAAACCTCTCACCTATAAAACTTATCACAATGTCGCTCTAATAATTTACTAAGAACCTGAAAGGAATATTATCAGCTGTATTGTCCTAAAGTTGAAGTGGAATTCATCCTTTCATCAAGTCTCTTATCTTCTATTGAGTTTACTTTGAATCATTTTGTATTACCACTAGGTGGTGGTAAAACTAGTAAGGCATTCCATGATCATGGGGTAGGAAACCATAGAATGAGCATAAAGAATTGAAGCTTAGGGGTTTATTGGACATAACATAATAAACCAGTAAAATATGAGAACAGGAAATTTATAAATTCAAAAATAATGAAGTATTTTCTCATTCTCATTCTTGTTCCTTATTTTTCAACTAAACCATATATTTTCTTTATGCATATTCATATTTTCAAACTTAATTGCTGGTTGAGCTTTCAAAAATATACTAAAATGTTATTTAATTTTTATCTTCTTTTTGATTTGTAGAATTGTATTATTATTATTTTTGGAAAAGACAATTTCTAGAAGATGGGCTTTGTGGGTTATGTTATTTAACTGCTTAACACTCATACATGTATCTCTATCAACTATATATATTATAATCCTAACTTAAAAAATTCAGAAATTGAATTATTTATTCTCTCATGTATCTCCCACAGGAACTAAAGTTAACATATCCAGTTGTATTAGTCAAGATTCTCTAAGGAAATAAAACAAATAGGATATAGATGATAAGTAGATAGATGATAGATAGATGATAGATAGATAGGATATAGATGATAGGTAGATAGATGACGATGAAGATAGATAGAAAGATAGATAGATGATAGATGATAGATGATAGATGATAGATATGGACAGATGATAGATGATAAATAGATGATAGATTAGATAGATGATAGATAGATGATAGATAGATAGATAGATAGATGATGATAGATAGATAGATAGATAGATAGATAGATGATAGATAGATAGATAGATGGATGATAGAAAAAGATTCATTGTGAGGGATTGGCTCACACAGTTATGGAGGCTGAGAAGTCCCATGCTTAGCTATCTGCAAACTAGAGACCTAGGAAAGCCAGGTGTAGTTCCTGTCCAAATCTGAAGATCATAGAATCAGGAATGCTGGTGTCCAAGGATGGGAGAAGAGAGATGTCCTAGCTCAAGGAAAAATATTAAATTTGTCCTTTTTTTTCCCTTCAGGCAACATCCAGTAACAAAATGGATGATGCTTATTAACACTGATGTAGACGATCTATTTAGCCTACATATTTTTTTTTAAGATTTTATTTATTTATTTGACACACAGAGAGAGAGATCACAAGCAGGCATAGAGGCAGGCAGAGAGAAGAGGTAACAGGCTCCCTGCTGAGCAGAGAGCCCGATGTGGGCCTCGATCCCAGGACCCTGAGAGCTTTACCTGAGCAGAAGACAGAGGCTTTAACCCACTGAGCCACCCAGGTGTTCTTTAGCCTACCTATTGAAATGATAATCCTTTCCAGAAATACCCTCACACACATATCCAGTCATGATGTCTTACCAGCTACCCAGGCATCCTTTAACCCAGTCATGTGGACACACAAAATTAACCATCATACCAATGCTCCATAAGTGCTTATTCAAAACTCTAGTCAGTTTCATAATCTATTTTAACAGTTGTCTGACCCCAGGACCTTTGGACTACTATCCCCAGGAAATCTATAGGCAAGTAACATAAAGAAAATAAGCAGGGTCAAATCTTGGAAGTGATGACCTCATTGTCTCCCCAGCTGAGACTCTTGGGGCAAAACAGGGCTATAATCTATTCAGTCCTCCTGACACACAAGTTGCATAATCAAGTAAGATAAAAGGTTTAGGGGCGCCTGGGTGGCTCAGTTGGTTAAGCGACTGCCTTCAGCTCAGGTCATGATCCCGGAGACCCGGGATCGAGCCCCACATCGGGCTCCCTGCTCGGCGGGAAGCCTGCTTCTCCCTCTCTCGCTCCCCCTGCTTGTGTTCCCTTTCTCACTGTTTCTCTGTCAAATAAATAAATAAAATCTTTAAAAAAAAAAAAAAAAAAAAAAAAAGATAAAAGGTTTAAAAAACAAAACAAAATCAGCTGCTCTTCTCTATTACTCCTGTTCTACCTCTAGGCCTCATTGTCAGTTGTTCTGTTTTATAGCTTTGTTACTTTTCAAGAGAAAGTTCTGGCTTTGTGATGGGTATCCTTAGCTGAGTATAATTGCTGACTCACCCACACATCCTTTCATCATATCTTCTGATATATTTCTACCATAAGTTGTTACAGAAAGTAGGAGGTGAGTGGGTGAGTTCTTAATGAATATCATCTGTAGTCCCATACGTTCCAGAATAATATGCAAAAAAAAAAGGACAGATCTTCTTTTGAGCAACCAAATATTTAACAAAATAGCAACCTGCACTATGATAAGCCACTCTTCACCCAGGGAGGATGAGAAAAATATCTCACTGGTGCATTTTCTTTCTTTGGTCAAACTTTCCTCTTTTACAATTCCATAAAAGTTAAAATAATGAAATACAGACTTATATTTCCTTCATGATATTCTAAATTCTTAAAAGCAGGAACCTTAAAATTTTTATCCCTGCCATCTAGACCAGGGGTATTGAACTCACACCCTTCACGTCTAATTTGGTCTGCTCCTTGTTTTATAAACAAAGTTTTATTGGCACAAGCTTCTCCTATTCATTTATGTATTTTCTGTGACTGCATTTTGCACCACAATGGCAGAAGTGAGTTGTGACAGACCTTAGCAGCACACAAATCTTATATTTACTCATTTTCCCTTAACAGAAAATGTTTGCCAACACAAATTTAGAGCTTTAAAATTTTTTTGTTAAATAAGTGAATTAATGGAGAATATCACCTATATTGATTCAAATCTTCACTTTAAATAAAAAGGTTTGTTAAAATTGAGTTTTTGCTTAAAATATGACATAAGAGATGGCTCCTGTTTTATCTACTGTTAATACAAGATGAAATTTGATTTACTTGATTAGTAACTTGCCAAAATAACTGGCTACAGTAGTTTTTGTTTCTTTGTAGGTTGTTTTGGAAACTGATATTTCTGAGTGTTTTAATTACTTTACTGAATTGTTGATTCATTTATGTATCATATGGGCTAAGAATTCCTGAAATGTGTTGAGATTATTTATTCCATAAAGAAATAGTAATAATTTCCTGACATACAAGTCGCATAATCAAGTAAGATAAAAGGTTTAAAAAAACAAAACAAAATAAACAAAACAAACAAAAACAGGTTTTACTTTTTACAACAGGTTAAGGTCCACAGCAAAACCAAGAAGAAACAGGTATCTCCCCACATACATAGCCTCTTTTGCTATCAACATACCCCACCACAGTGGTACATTTTTTTAGAACTGATGAACCTACACTGGCACATCACCCAGAGTCTTAAGTTAACTTTAGGGCTCACTCTTGGTATTGCATATTTAGTAGGTTTTATCAAATGTATAATGACTTGTTTATAGTATCATACTGAATAGTTTCATTGCCCTAAAAAAAAGTCCTCTACACCCTGCCTATCCATCCTTCCCTCCCCACTAACCCCTAGAAACCATTAATCTTTTTACTGTCTTCATAGTTTTGTGTTTTCTGGAGTGTCACTTACTTTTTCAGAATGCCATGTAATTTGAATCATACAGTATGTAGCTTTTTCACATTGGTTTCATTCACTTAGTAATATGTATTTAAGATCCCATGTCTTGTTATGGATTGATAGCTCTTTTCCTATCAGTATCGAATAATATTTCATTGTCTGCCTATACTACAGTTTATTCACTGACTAAAGGACATCTTTGCTCCTTCCAAGTTTTGGCAGTTATAAAGAAAACTGCTATAGACATGCATGTGGAGGTTTTGTGTAGACATGTTTTCAACTCACTTGGGTAAATACCAAGGACTGTGATCACTGCATTGTATGATATGACTAGGTTTAGTTTTGTAAGAATCTGCCAAAAAGTCTTCCAAAATGGCTGAACCACTTTAAATTTCCACTAGCAATGAATGATGGATGAGGATTTGGTGTTGTTAATGTTTTGGATTTTTGCCATTCTAAGATGTGTGGTTTTGTCTTTAACTATACCATCTTATGATGCTTTCAAAATTAAAAAAAAAATAGGCTCTGAACATTTGAAAGTGTGGTAAGCATATACATTTCTCAAGATAAATTGATCACTAAACATTTTACTGTGGGATAGCATAAAATAAGTGTTCCTGGTCAAATGCTGATAACATGTCTCTGGTGCCTAGCATAATGCCTGGCATATAGTAGCTGTCTATGGATATTTGCTGGATAAATGAATACTTGAAATCGAAGCTCAAAGGGATATCTGGGTTGGCTGAAGTTTGAATGAATTTGGATATAGTGGGATAATCTTGGGCCTACTTGCTGAGAAAGAAGCCAGCACTCATATGCAAGAAAGTCCCAAGGCTTAAGCTGAAGCAATTATATGAATGTTCAATTTTAATAAAATGTTAATTAAGTGGTTAATTCTAGCATTAAAATAGAAGTAGACTTGTGAGACCAATTAATTGCTTTTTTTGTGTGTGAGTCCATATATTTGGCCAATACTTTATAATAATACAGTATTCTTTGGCAGCCAGTAGTTGCTGATGGCAATTTTCTTTGTCAGAGCTGTTATCAAACTGTGCTATTAAAAGAGATTTATTTAGTTAGATATGGGTGGATCTGTTACAAATAAGCAAGCAGTCTAAGCTGTTGTCTAACATACAGGAATTTGGAGAGACTTTTCTTTATCTTCTTGGCTTAAGCCATGGTTTATCATATTTTGAAAATGGTCTGAGCAAGCCTCTCCAAATGCATCTCATACAATTACATACTGAAGCTAGCATTTTATTTTGAAAAGTAGATTTGTATAGGTTTGTATTTGGCTTCATATGTTCATTTAATATTAGATTTTTGTTGACTTAAAAACTTTTTCTCAGTTCTTATTCTATATTAAATTAATATCATTCTATTTTACAATGAAGAAGCTAAATTCTAGAGCAGATTTCAATGCTATTTCAACACTGCAAATAAGAAATAAAGTGGTGTTTATGAATTTAATACTGATCTGCCAAATTTGTTTGAGGATTCAATTTTATGTTTTTTAATTTGTATATGGTTTTTTAAAAAATTATTCTTTATGGTAATAAGTACCTTATGAGTATTCCCTTATCAATTTTCAAAAGTTCTGAAATGATTTAGCCTTTTTATTTTTCTTTTTCTAAGAGGGTTGTGGACGTAGTTATTTCTACTTCAGAAAATTTTCTATATAAACCAAACATGATAAAAAGTAATCCAGTTCTTCAAAGTTCACAACTGCTGCTGGAATGTAAATTTCCAGTGATGCATTTGTAATCCTTACTATTCTTATCATAGCTATTCATAATATTAGGATACTTTCAAAATATTTTTTGATCAGGGGAAAAACTTCCATTATGTGTGTGTGTGAAGGCTCTAATATATCTTAGAATTCTTAGATATACAGTAAGTAGTGGACACAAGTTAAAGTTTAACAAATAATCCTACAAATAAAACAGTAAAAGTGATTTGTAAGTCACTGTTTTAGAACACTTGATCTATTTTCTCAAGGGGACAATGCTATGAATGATCAGATTGAACTAGTTCCACAGGCTTACACAATCCATAAAAAATAAAACATTGCAGGAGGAAACTGCCTAGAAGATAAGGCCAAAGAAGTAGAGATCAGATGGTGGGGAGCTTTAGTGCCATGATCAAATTTGAAAAATGTGCTATAAAAAGTGGGAAACACTAAGGGTTGTCAGGAAAACTAAACTAGTTTGAGTTGCCTTTAAAAATATGTCTGTACAAAATTTAAAAATTACAAAAGTTAAAAATTAAGAGTTTATATATGTCTGTACAGAATGGGTTGCATCATAAGACTGATGTAAGGATGAAAAATTGGGACTCTATTACAAAGTTCCAGAAATTACATGAGAGCCTGAACTCTATGATAATTAAAGGAACATACAATGTTGAGCATGTCCCTCAATGTTTAGTGGGGGGGGGGGGAGTCATCAAGGAGGAAAAGCAATTCCAAAGGAAGAAGGTAATACAAGAGTATGAGAACAGTAAGTAACCAAAGAGGTTGAACTTTAGGGAGTCAAGACTGGAAAATGGATCTAGGAAGGAAAAACAAAGGTAGAATTCCTCTATGAGATAGACTAAAGAAGGAGGTTTTAGGGTAGAAACCCTGAAGCAGGAAGTTCTCCCATTAAGGGACTATACCAAAACAATTCTTACACAAATGTTTAGTTATTTGCAAATTTTAATATACATACAGTTGCTGTTTCTATGATTATAAGCCAGATATTTGGGTTTCAGGGAGTGGCTATACAAATGCAGTATCACTACATAACGTTCAAAATGACTCAGATATTTGGTACTTTAATATCACACACCTCAATAGATATATTTATGGAAAAAGTATACTAATTCTATCATGGAAGTTCTTCTATTTCTTGTTATATAACCTTACTTTATTATTTAAGTGTATGTTTTCCATACACAAAAACTTACCTATGAAGTTAGCAAATTCAGCAAAAAGACTATGAGTTCTCAGAAATATGATTCCATGCCTAATTAAGTCCCACTGCTGAACTAGACACTATTAAGACAACCATATGTTTTTTTTTTAATTATTTCATATTTTGGTGGTATATATATATATATTTTTAATAACGCTCATTTTTGGATCTGGTCCAGTAAACTTTCACTTATCTGGGTGACGTATAGAAGAAATATGGGAAGATAATCAAAGATGACATATATAGTGATTCTATCTGACACACTCATGAATCCATTCAAAACTGTGTATATAATATACTTTCTGATACATGAACTTAACTGAACATTAAAAGATACATGGCCCTTGATAATACACTCAGATGAATTGACTGTTGGATTTTTATTGGCAGCTCTTCATAGAGAGGCTCAGCTAAAGTTAGTTTACAGTCTCAAATGTCAGACTAATTGGGTCTTCAGCCCTACTGGATCTATAGTATATATAAGTATGGTTTGTATAGAGCATAATTCAGGGGCTGAGGGTGGGGAGAACATATTCTGGTCCCAGTGACAAGTAACAATATAACACCCAACAGCAAGAACTAAAATAGGAACATGGATAATTCATCATTTGTGGGATACAATTAAATCATTTTTATACTATTTCAATTTTTTCTTCTAGGAATTCCTAAATTAAGTTCATATTAGAGCTTTTTCTCCTCATTTTGTTTAGCAGTTGCATTAATGATTTTTCTAGCACTGTATTATTTTTTATATTATTTTGAGGTAAAATTGGTATATAGCATATTAGTTTCAGTTATACGACATAGAATTCATATAATTCAATATATGTATACATTACAAAGTGATCACCACAAGAAGTCTAGCTATCATCCATCATCATATAGTTGACTCTCTTCAGAACCTTTTTCATTGACTCCCAACTATCTTCTTCTGATAATCACCCATCTGTTTTCTGTATCTTTGAGTTTTGTTTTGTACTTAAATTCCACATATTAGGTAAATCACATGGTATTTGTTTTTGTCTTATTTCATTTAGTATAATACTCTTAAGGACCAATGATGTTTTGCAAATGGCAAGATTTTATTTTTTATGGCTAAGTAATATCCCATTGTGTATATTACCACAGCCTCTTTATCCATTCTTCCTTGATAGATACTAAGGCTGTTTCCATATCTTGGTTGTTGTAAATAATGCTGCAATAAACATAGGGATGCATATATCTTTTGAACAATATTAGTGTTTTCATTTGTTTCAATATCCATAAGTGGAATAGCTGGATCACATGTACTTACACTTTTTAATTCTTGAGGAAACTGCATACCATCTTCCCTAGTGGCATCAATGGAATTTCCCACCAATAAAGTATAAGGATACCATTTTCTTCACGTTTGTCCAACATTTGATGTTTCTTGTCTCTTTGATACTAGCCATTCTTAAACAAATGAGGTAATATCTCATTGTAGTTTCAGTTTGCATTTCCCTGATAATGATGTTGAACATCTTTCAATAATGCCTGTTGGCCATCTCTATGTCTTCTTTGGAAAGATGTCTATTTAGATTCTCCTCCCCCTTTTAAGTCCGGTTGTTGTTGTTGTTGTTGTTGTTATTGTTGTTGTTTTGTTTGAGTTCTTTGTATGGTTTGGATATTAACCTCTTACTGGATATATAATTTGCAAATAATTCTCCCATTCAATAGGTTTTCTTCTGATTTTGCTGGTGGTTTTCCCTGCTGTAAAGAAGCTTTTTAGTTTGGTGTGGTCCCATTTGTTTATTTTGTGGTTTTGCTTTTGTTTTTGGAGTAAGATCCAAAAACTAAATGCCAAGACTGATGTCAAAGAGCTCACTACCTATGTTTTCTTCTAGTTACAGTTTCAGGTCTTACATTAAAATCTTTTATCCATTTTAAATTAATTTTTTGTAATGCGTAAGATGTGTATCAAGTTTCAGTCTTTTGCATGTGGGTGTCCAGTTTTCCTAAAATGATTTATTGAAGAGACTGTCCATTCTCCATGGTATTTTCTTAGCTCCTTTGTTATTAATTGACCATATACATGAGTGTTTATTTCTGGGGTGTCTATTCCATTCAACTATGTGTCTGTTCTTTTTATACCATAATGTTTTGATTAATATAATTTTGTTGTATATGAAATCAGGAGATGTGGTATCTCTAGATTTGTTCTTTCTTCTGAAGTTTGCTTTGGCTCTTTTTTCTGAAGTTTGCTTTGGGGTCTTTTGTGGTTCTATATAAATTTTAGAATTATTTATTCTGATTCTGTGAAAAATGCCATTGGAATTTTGGTAGAGATTGCATTGAATCTGTAGATTATTTTAAATTTTAGGGATATTTTAACAAAGTTCTTCTAATCAATTAGCATGAAATAGGTTTCCATTTACTTATGACTACTTCAATTCCTTTCATCAATTGCTTATAGTTTTGAGTGTACAGGTCTGTTATCTCCTTGGTTAAATTTATTCCCAAGTATTTTTTTTTAAGCAGTTGTAAATGGGATTGTTTTCTTAATTTCTGTGATAATTTCTTTTTCTTTTAAGATTTTATTTATTTATTTTACAGAGAGAGAGATCACAAGTAGGCAGAGAAATAGACAGAGAGAGAGAGAGGAGGAAGTAGGCTCCCTGCCAAGCAGAGATCCTGATGCGGGCCTTGATGCATGGATGCTGAGATCATGACCTGAATTGAAGGCAGAGGCTTAACCCACTGAGCCACCCAGGTGCCCTCTGTGATAATTTCTTATTAGTGTGTAAAAAAAGCAACAGATTACTGTATAACAATCTTGTACCCGGCAAACTTAATGAATTCATTAACTTTAACAGGATGTGTGTGTGTGTG
>PITA01006145.1:0-103174 GCA_004023965.1 Spilogale gracilis
TTTAATTTTTTGTTGATTTTCCAGTTCTTTAAGGTGTAATGAGAGTTGGTGTATTTGAGCTTGGATGGCTATGTATTTCCCCCTTAGGACTGCCTTTGCTGTATGCCATAGGTTTTGGATCGATGTATCTTCATTCTCATTGGTTTCCATGAAGTGTTTCAGTTCTTTGATTTCCTGGTTGATCCACAGATTCTTGAGCAGGATCATCTTTAGCTTCCAAGTGTTTGATTTTCTTCTGACCTTTTTATTGTGGTTGAGTTCCAGTTTCACAGCATTGTGGTCAAAGAATATGCAGGGAATAATCTCAATCTTCTGGTATCTGTTAAGCCCTGATTTGTGACCTAGTATGTGGTCTATTCTGAAGAAAGTTCCATGTGTACTTGAGAAGAATGAGTATTCTGCTGTTTTCAGGTGGAATGTTCTGAATATATCTATGAGATCTATCTGGTCCAATGTGTCATTCAAAGCTCTTGTTTCTTTGTTGATTTTCTGTTTAGATGATCTGTCCATTGCTGAGAGTGGTGTGTTAAGATCTCCTTTTTGTTGTTTAACTGTAGGAATTTTCTTAATTTTTTATAATAATAACTTATTTTATTTTTTCAGTGTTCCAAGATTCATTATTTATGCACCACACCCAGTACTCCATCAATGTGTGCCCTCCTTAATACCCACCACCAGGAGTAACAGGCACTTTAAAGAAATTTGGAGATACGTTAATTAGACCAATGGTTCTATCAAAATCTGGCAGATCATGCCCAGTTTAACAAGAAATAAAACAGTCTTGGGAAAAATGAGTCATCCTTTTTAAACTTGTAATGAAGGATCTCTTCATACATGTGTGTCTCCTGACTGTGAGCTCCTTCACTCTTATTCCTTGTTTCTTCTAATGCCTGACAGAATGTCTGTCTAACGTATGTTGAGCTTTCAACAAATATCAGTTAAATGAAAAAAATGAACAAAGAAATGAACAAAAAGTTTGAAAATGACCAACGATGTCTCAATAAGTTCTAGAACCCATAGTGATATAGGTTGAATTGTATCCTCCAAAACTTCATGCATTGAAGTCTTAACCAGCAGTATCTTCAAATATGACCTATTTGGAAATAGGGTTATGCAGATGTAATTAGTTAAGATTAGGTCAAGCTGGAATGGTGTGGGCCTTTAGTTTCATGTCATTGGTGCTATTATAAAAGAGGAGAACTTAGAGACAGAACTGTACACAGGAAAACATCATGTGAAAAATGGAGTTAAGTGGACTCAAGGCAAAGAAACCAGAAACCAGAAGGTAGGAGGAGAAAGGCCTAGAACAGAACCCTCCCTAGTGACTTCAAAGGTAGTATGGCCTTACAGATGCCTTTTTTAAAAAGATTTTATCTATTTATTTATTTGTTTGTTTGTTTGTTTATTTCACACACACACATACAGAGAGAGAGAGAAAGAGAGAGAGAGAGCATACAAGCAGGCAGAGGGAGAGGGAGAAGCAGGCTCCCAGCTGAGCAGACAGCCCAACCTGGGGCTTGATCCTAGGACCCTGGAACCATGACCTGAGTCAAAGACAGACTCTTAACTGACTGAACCACCCAGGTCCCCCCCACAGATGCCTTGATCTCAGACCCAGAGCCTCCAGAACTAGGGGACAGTGAATTTTTGTTGTTTAAGCCATTCCATGTGGTCCTGCTTTAGCATCCCCAGAATGCTAATACACTTAGCAATTGAGAATTTAGAAATAGGAAGAGTCCCAAAACTGTGGAAAGGAGACATTAAGAAAATGTATCTTCCTGATGGAGTAGCCCAGCTGCTAATTGAGATGCAAGAACTGGACTCCAGTGCATTGGAAGAGGTGACAGGACCCCTGGCCTAGGATAAAAGGCAGGTTACCAGCTGGGGACTCAGGAAGAAGACCAAGGCCACTACCAGAGGAAGATGGAGATCCAGTCACATATAAGGGATTTGTTGGCAGTATTGCATCAAGGTTGGAATGAGGGCTACTTAAATGTTCCTTTCCTCAAGTTTAAATTGATGTGGGGACCAGGAATGGAGCAGAACTACCTGTGAGGATCTAGGAAAGAGGATGTGGTAAGAACGAAGACTGCAAAACTGGGACCAGTGGACCCAAAAGAATGTCTGTCTGTTTGGGGCATAATTCCCACTTAATGTTAAATTGGCTCCATGGTACACATGACTAGATTATTATTATTTGATATATGCCTGTAATTGATTCTGGCAATTACACGTCTGTAATGTGTAATTGTATAATCTGCATGTGTGATGGAGTTTGTGTGGGGCCCTGTGCTAGGCTGTGTTTATGGTTGAAATCTCTAGGACTGTGGAATAAGACAAAACTTCACTCAGCAAACATCAAGCTCCACCAGCTACCTACTGTGATGGAATTTTATTTTAGTATCCGACTTTTGTTATAAAATCTCAGGTCTGTTCCTAAAAGGATTTCCAGTATACTGACCTGAAAATCATGACTCAGATCAAAAGACATGCATCCCTTCTAGGGATTTTCTCTGCCATCAATTCACTGTGGAGAATTTCAGGAAAGCTGTCCTACCTTTCAAAAATCACCAGCCCCATCTTGCTTATTTCCAGTTGTTGACTTCCAAGCAGAAGTTGCCCTGAGGAGCTAAGGCCTGGCATCTGAAGGATGGAGGGAATGGTGCAGAATGGAGGGCAGTTGACAAGCAAATGGCACACTGATTACTTTATCCAAAACCATCTAGAATTTCCCTCAAATAACATATTATACTTTCACTGTATTACAAACTAGTATTTTGTTTATTAAATTTTTTTATAACAAAGTATAGATTTTCTTTGGTTGACCTGTACACATATGCCTTTGTGAGCAGATATAATTTATGGATTTTTTATTGCCCCATATTTCAGATTAATAGAAAATAACATAACAGATACTCTTGTACCCAACTTGAACAAACATTGACATTTTGCCATTTTTGTTTTACATATTTTTTATTGGAGAATAATGGACATACAATATTATATTAATACACAACATAGTGATTCAGTATTTGTATACATTATGAAATAATCATCACAGGAAGTCTAGATAACACTTTACTGACATCATTAAAGCATCAGCTTTCTCCATCCTTCCTCATAGGTAACTGTTACCCTACAGTTGATGAGTATCCTACCCTCATATTCTTATCTAACTAATAAATATTAAATTACTTAACATAGAGATTATAGATTTTTTAATTTATCATTATTTTTCTTCTGTTTACCATGCTTTTTCCTTGCTTCTTATCTTCTTTCCTGTTTTCCATGAGCTTCATCAATATCCTCTATTCTCCTCATTTCTCTTCTGCTATTTACAGTTGTAAATCGATTTCTGGTCTTTCCATGGTTACCCTTAAAGTATCACACACCTACTTCATATAAAAATCTAAACAACTTATATTTTCATCTTCCTTTTGAACACACTAAGTCCTATACATTTTGATTCCCATCATTCCTCTCTCACTCCTTCTCGGATTTTAGGTCCGCCTAATTTCTAAGGATCACAACTTAGTATCTTATATTCTTATAGCAACTGTTGGATGCTTCCTCATGCTTATCCATTTCTTTGGTCACTGTTGCCCCTCACATGCCACTGTTGCCCCTCACATACCTCTGCTGGCTTCATTCACCCTATTGCAGAAGTGTGGTGAACAGTAAAGTCTGGCTTTGTTGGTCTGAATGTCTTTACTGCAGCTTCATTCTGTTTAGTGGTTTGGCTGGATACCTACTCCAGCTCTGCAGCTGTTCCCCTCAGTACTTTGTCTGTGGCCTCTGCTTTAACTGTCTGATGTTATTAATCACACTAGTTGAGGAAGCATTCCCAGAAACATGAATGTGTGAAGAAAATACTTGACTTGAGATTTTCGTGGAAAAACAATTTTGGGTAATTAAATAGTTCCCCGCCCCCTGCTGCATTTAAGTCTTTTCAAAATAATTCAAACTCTTTTTCATGCAAATATAAATCCCCTTTGAAGGCCAGAGGCCTTCTCATCTCACTGAGGCTCATAATCAGGAAATTTTAATAGCTCTACATTTTATAGATGAAGAAACCGAAGTCTGTGTTACTTTTGATTTACACAGCTAAGAAATGGCATTGACGAATGCAAGCATCTCATTCAAAAGTAGTATAGTAGCCTCTAGAATTAATAATATTACTTTGTATCCTTGCATTTATTTTTATCATGAAAGGAAATAGAATAATATGAATTAAGATACAGAGCCTTTGGTTGCTCTCATTTAATGATCACATAATTTATGATTTTGTCCTCCTCACGGGGCCCAAGGTGAAAGTCAGACCCCTAAGCTCAAGGATCAAAAGTCCCCCACCTGGCCCTAGGGGCTGGGGAAGCAAATCTGTTTTCCGAGAGCTAAGGGGTAGGAACTCAGCTGCTTGCTTGAGTAATCATGCTCACAAGTTTTAGATTCAGGGTAGGTTCCCTGAGCCACATGTTGAGAAATTGAAAAATGGCAAAATTGAAAAATAAATGACCTTTGAAATACAGAAGAGTCTTCACTCTGGAGAAAAATGTAATTCAGTTTTCAGGCACATTCCACTTCTTTTATGATTTGAGGATATCACAAGGCATGCCAGCAAGTCTAATGGGATATATTTGGTGGAGTAGGTCATTTCTGGGGTAAAGGTTTTTTTATGTATAGCATGCAAGCATGGGAATTAGGGGGTCTGGGTTTCACTCTGGCCCCAGGATCCAATTTGCTCGTTTAGGCTCCAGGGACTTCAGTTTTCTCATTTATATAATGTTAATCCGAAGGATATGTCTGTCTTTTCATATATGAGCCCAATACATTCTTATTTATTGGACAAATTTTGATCTTTTTATTTGTTTTTATTCACCATAGTATGTGTGTGTGCATATAGGTATATATGTATGTAAGTAGATAGGTTGATACTTATTTTTGCTTTCTTTTTTCTCCTTTTTTGACTTCTGTTCAATTGATAGTTTCAAATATTCTTGGTGTTATGTGTGTGTGCACATACATATGTATGTATGTGGGTATGTATTTGCTGCTTACTTGGAAACCGCACAAATATTTTCTTTCTTTAAAGCCCTTATGGTTTTGGGTTTTTGTTTTTTTTGTTTTTTTTGTTTTTTTTGCTTTTTTTAATTAGACTTTTTATTTTAAACCTAGATTTATGCATAGTTGTAAGAAATTAAAAAGAGAGAGCCTGTTTACCTTTACCTAGTTTCCTCCAACGGTAGCCATATCTTGTAAAACTATAATACAATATATCACAACCAGGGTATTGACATTGTTAAAGTCAAGATGCAGAACAATTCCAGCCCCCAGGAGTCTTTCTATTACAACTCACACCCCTTTCCTTTTCTCCTAGGGATCTCCTCCACCTTGATCTCTGGCAATCACTAATCTGGTCTTTGTTGTTATTCCAAAAGTGTTATGTAAATGGACTCATCCCGTATGTAAAGGTTTGGGGTTGGCTCTTTTTCACAGGGCATAATTCCCTCCAGATTCATCCAAGTGTTTGCATATAACAATTATTCCTTTTTACTGCAGTACTGATAGTATGCTTTGATAAGGGCATACCACAGTTTGTTTATCCACTTGATTGTGGAAGACATCTAAATTGTTTGCAGATTGGAGCTATTACAAATAAAGCGGTTATGAATGTTTGTGTACAGGTTTTTGTATAAACATAAGTTTTCATTTTTCTGAGATAAATGCTCAAGCGTATAATGGCTAGGTTGCATACATAGTTTTAAATGGAACTACAAACTTTTCCAGAGTGACTCTATCATTGTACACTCCCATCAACCATCATCTGTGTGATCTAGTTTCTCTATATCCTCACCAGCATTTAGAGTTGTCACTATTTTTACTTTAGCCACTCTTAATAGATATGTAATGAGATCTCATTGTAATTTTATTTTTCATTCCTTTTATAATAACTAATGATGTTGACTAATTTTGTATGTACATATTTTCCATCCATATATCTTGAGTAAATGTCTGTTCATATCTTTTGTTCCTTTTTAATCAGATTGTTTGCTTTTTTACTGCTGAAGTTTGACAGTTCTTTATATATTCTAATACTGCTTCTTTGTTGAATATGTGGAAATATTTTCTCCCAGTCTGGAAGATTATCATTTCATCCTCCTAACAGGGTCTTTCCCAGAGCAGAGCTTTTAATGTTCAGGAGGTCCAATTTATCAATCTTTCCTTTCATGGATCATACATTTAGTGTCAAGTCTAAGAAATTTTTGCCTAGCCATAAACTCCAAAGGCTTTTTCTCATGTTTTGTTTGTTTTTTTCTAAAAACCTTACCGTCGTGTATTTTATATTAGAGTCCATAATCCATGTTGAGTTAATTTTTGGATAAGGTAGATTGATTCTTTGCCTATGTCCAACAGCTCCAGCACCTTCTGAACAAAGGCTACCTCCCTCTATTGAACTTTTTTAGCTTCTTTGTGAAAAATCATTTGGTCATATTTGTGTGACTTTTTTTCTGGATTTTCTACCCTGTTCCACTAACCTCTGTATCAATCGCTCCATCAATACCACACTGTCTTAACTATTTTAGCTACATAGAAGAACTTCTTAGAACGTAAAGTGATTCCTCCCACCTTATTCTTTTCCAGGATTATTTTTCCTATTCTGGGACCTGTGCATTTCTGTATAATTTTTAGAATAGGTTTGTCTATGTATACAGAATCATTGGTAGGATCTTGGTAGGAATAGCATTAAATCTATAGATCAATTTGGGGAGAAATTATATCCTTCCAATGGCATGTCTGTATGAACATAATTTGTCTTGTCACTTATTTAGAGCTGCTTTGATTTCTTTCCTCAGCATTTTGTAATTTACAGCATATAGATCCCTATGCATGTTTTTTTCATACTTAAATATTTAATTTTCTTGTGGAGTAAATGCATTATGTTTTCAAATTTTGATTTCCAAATGTTCATTATTAGTACATTTAGTTATGTAATATGCAAAAGAGAAGTCTTATTTTTTCCTTTCCAATCTACATGCCTTTTGCTACCCTCAATTTTTAACATATATACCAAATATGTATTTTTTAACCGTCTAAATTTATTCATTATGTTCATGATGTTCTCCTCCTTGAATAAGGCCATGCTACAACTTTAGTCACACAATGAGTGTCCTCCATCTTGTTATTATTCCATAGAGTTTTTGTTTTACCTGTTTCAATTATACACACACATTTTGGTTAGCCTTTTTTTTTTCCAAGGGAGAGAGCAAGTAAAGGAGTGAGTGCTTGTGCATGCATGCACAGTATAGGGGGAGGGGTGGAGGGAGAGGGAGAGAAAGAATTTTAAGCAGTCTCGGTGCCCAATATGGCGTGAGATTCAGCTCCTTCTCACAACCCTGTGATCCTGACCTGAGCTGAACTCAAAAAGTTTGACATTTAACTGACTGAGCCACCCAGGTGCCCCTTGGTTGGTCTCTTTTACATTATTAACAGTTGTTTAAAATTATTGACACATCAGTGTCTGTGTTCATCACCTTTCCTTAAAACTTACCTCTTCTCTCTGAGTTCATTTTTCTTCTTGCTAAAGCAGTGCCTTTAACAGTTGTTTTGTATATGAGGTGAGGGTCTTGGGTGGTGAATCTCTTTAGTCCTTCAGTGTTCAAAAATATTTTTCTTCGTGCTCATTCTTATATGCTTATTTAGCTGAATACACAATTTTAGATTGATTCTACTTTTAGATATGCTCAAAATATTTAAATATAAAGTCTTAAAGGTTCTGGTCTAAAAATTTTTTTCTAAGCAGTTTTAAGCTATTTTTCACTGGATCTGCTATCATTATTTGGTAATAGATTTGCTATAAGTCTAATTACTTTGTAGGTAAGTTTTTCATTTTCCCTCTGATAGCTATTAAGATTCTTTATCTTCAGTGTGGGGGGGTCTTTATTTTTATTTACTTTGATCAATACTTAGAGTAGAGTTTTGATGTGACAACTCATGTTTCTTCAGTTCTGTAAATATTCCTATTATCTCTTAAAAATTACTTACTTCTTATTCACTCAAATCTGTTTTTCTAGAACCACAACCAGATGTTTTTTGGAACCTTTGTTCTATCTTATATATGTCTTAATTCTCTTTCTCTCTCTCTTCCTTTCTCCTTCCTTCTTTCCCTTTTTCCCTTCTTCCAACATAGAAATGATCTCATTTATTGATATTTATTTCAATGGCTGGAGTTTTTTTTTTAATTTTTAAAATCTTTGTTTTCCCCCCCAATCTACCTATTCTTCCTTTTATCTCTGCATGATTAATTTTTTAATAAATTCTTCTTCTTTTTCAATGGATCTTTTTTCTTTTTTTAATATTTATTTGCAAGAGAGAGCATGAACAGGGGTGGGGGGCAGGAGGGTCAAAGGGAGAGGGAGAAGCAGATTCCCAGATGAGTTGGGAACCCAACACTGTGCTTGATCCCAAGACCCCAGGATCACGATCTGAGATGAAGGCAGATGCTTAACCGACTGAGCAACCCAGGTGCCCCTCAATGTATGTTTTTCAATTACTTTTTTTGTGTATCTTAAATGTACATGGTTTAAAGCTTTTGTTAGGCTCATAATTTTTTTTACAAATCTGAAATAAATCATGTTTCTATTTATTGTTTTCCATCTTTCTTAGAGGAAGTTATCCATATATTCTAGAATTTTTATTGGTGAATTCATTTTGAGTGGGAAGTTTCTGTTTTTCTCTGTTTCTTCTCCTAGATTCACCCTCTCCAGGTCCAGCCTTTGGTCAGCAATTCTTTGTCCCTACCTCTGTCACTGACCCTAGGCTTTCAGTTGAAGTTCAGATCTGAGTGAATTTCAGCACTCATCCCCTCTGAGGCTGAGGATACCACAGATCAAGGCACAGAGCAACAAGCCTCATGGTTAGTTCTTATTATGAAGATGATTTCTTTTCCTCACACCTCCTCAGAGCATCTGGGAGTTTCCTGTGAAGCTACATCTTCAGGCGGCAAGCGCTCAACCACACCCTGGTTTCACATGTAAAAGGGGGAAACTTCCGTGAGCCTGTCCTTGGTAGTTTGTGGCAAGTCCTTATCCACATTTATCTCTGGAAAGCAAAACCGTCCCACCCACTGCTTGCTCCCACACCAGAGACTAGCAGGCCTGAGGTTTCATCTTCATTCATCATTGTTGTTTCTTTCCTATTGCTGATTTTGCATATACTTAAATCATCTTTTGAACCCCAAACTATCTTTTATTAATTCTCTCTTTTTATATTTTATTGTTAAATATTTGAAACAGAGGAGGTATACCAGAAATTGAACTGCACCAATTGTGCCAATATCTGAACTAGAACTAATATTATTTTTTCTTGTGATTTTATAATTCAAATAAATTTAAACTTGGAGGTGACTCTTTCATCAAAACTAGGGTTCTTCCAAATTACATAGATTTACACACAGACACATACACACACACACACACACACACACACACACACATCAACATGATAACTTCATGTAAAAACTGGAGAAAACTGAATACGGTCTATAATAATTAATAGTGTTTCTTATTTTGATATTTACAGTGGTTACATATGATATCACAATGGAGGAACTGGACGTAGAGTTCCTCGGACTCAATGTACTATTTTTGAGTTTTCCTATAGGAGTAGAATTATTTAAAAATAAAAAGTAAAAAAAATCTCCCAGGAATACAAAGTCTTACAAATGATGGTTTGGTGTTTTGTTTTGTTTTGTTTTGTTTTTATCATTTCCATATAAGAATTAGGCAGTCTGGCATAAAAACAAATGATACACCCTACAAAGAATGGGCAGTATTAACTAAATTTTACCTTTATCTCCTTTTCTAATGATCATATTCCTATGCCAACTTCTTTCTCCAAGTATGTCCTGTCTTCTATCTTCTTTATTCATTTCCTTAGCAAAAAATTACGAAGCACCATTTGTGTGTCATGTTTGACTTTAAGCCATGGAAATACAAAGATGAATAAAATAATGCTTCTGTGTTCAAGGACCTTCTAATTTATCGGGAAAGAAAGACATGTAAACATCTGTACAACAGCCTGAAGATTCCATGCACTTAGTGTTACAGGAACTCAGAGGTTGGAAAATCTCTTTGAGAGTCAGTGACAGCATCCCAGAGAGAATGTCTGAGTTCAATCTTAAAGAATAAGTAGAGATTTTTCAGAATAGGACAAATTTTATGGGATAAATGGCCTAACACTTCAACAAATAGGTGATATAAACAAAAAGGGAATTGGGTGAATTGTTATATATTAAAAGATGCTGAAGAAATATACCAATGGGGGTAGGGGGACACCTGGGTGGCTCAGGCAGTTAAAAAACTGACTTTTGATGTCGGCTCAGGTCTTGATCTCAGGATTATGAGTTCAAGCCTCACGTTGGACTCCACGCTGAGTGTGGAGCCTACTAAAAAAAAAGAAGAAGAAACATACCAACTAAATATAATATGAAATGTGAAAACAAAGAAATATGAAAACAGATCAGATGGGGTAGTAAGGAATTCTTAAATGATTAATAATAAAATGATATGCATAAAATATGTCTTAATAGTTAAAGAATTATTACTCATTTTGTTAGAGCATATAATGATTTGTTATTAAATTTGTAATAATCCTTCATTTCAGAGTTACAAACTGAAGCATTCACAAATAAAAGGTAATAACGACTGCAATTTGCCATAAAATACTCCAGAAAATAAAATTGTAGATGATAGATGTTACAAAATTGACAGGGTGGTCAACTGTTGAAGTTGGTTTATCGTGAATGGAAATTCATTTATACTATTTTCCTTATGCTAATTCTCTATGTTTGGGAATTTCCATAATAAAAATTAAATATATTCTTTAATCATCAACATTTTTCATAACAGCTTCAGTCCATTTAACACCTGATCTTCAGTTTAATTTATTCTGAATCATAGACAGCATTGATTAATTTTTCAGCCACAGTAGTAATATTTTTTTCTGGGTCATGGTCTTTTGTATTTCAAATAGGTATGGACCATGGCATCAGGTAGAATAAGAATTTATTGGGGCGCCTGGGTGGCTCAGTGGATTAAAGCCTCTGCCTTCGACTCAGGTCATGATCTCAGGGTCCTGGGATCGAGACCCATGTCGGGCTCTCTGCTTGGCAGGGAGCCTGCTTCCTCCTCTCTCTCTGCCTGCCTCTCTGCCTACTTGTGATCTCTCTCTCTCTCTGTCAAATAAATTAAACATCTTAAAAAAAAATAAGAATTTATTGGACCTATTTTGTGTTTCCTCTGTGGATTGGATAAAGATAACTTTTTTTTTCCAGAGAAAAATACTTGGGGGAAAGATCTCCTTGTGTTCATTGCTATTGGACTTATGAATGAATTTTTTTGTATCAGCTCTGAAATTGCAAGCCCTTACTCTTGATTCTGAGAATAAGCAGATAGGATTTTAAAACTTCCTACCCAAAGGTTTGAAAAAAATGAAAAATAATTTTAAAAATTAACTTCAAATAGGCTCAAATAAACAAATTTTAGTTTTCAAAGCTGCTAGATGATGGAACACCTGGGTACTTCAGTTGGTTAAGTGTCTGAATCTTGATCTTGGCTCAGGTCATGATCTCAGGGTTGTAGGATAAAGCCCTGCTTTGGACTCCACATTGGGTGTGGAGTCTGCTTTAAATTCTCTCTGTCCCTCTCTCTTTCCCCCTTTTAGCCCCCCCTTAAAAAACAAACAAACAAACAAACAAACAAACACACCTGCTAGATGAAGGAAGAAAGAAAGAGAAGGTCATTCCAGGTAAGGAAATAGTATTGGGCATTACTAAATAACATATTTTTCCTAATATGCAAATTTGTATTTAATTATATAAGCAAAAAAGAGTGAATGCAGGTTTGAAATAGGGGAATAACAGAGTTATATTTGTTTTGTCAGTATCTCAGATAGTAAATGTGGAATGTGCAATAATGGGGAAATGCCCTGGCAACAGAAACATCAAAAAGAGGAAGCTTCTGAATGGTTCTGACAAGAGATGATGAGAGCCAGAACTATACCATGCCATTAGGAATGGAAGCAAATGCTTTTTCTGAGACCGATTTAAGGAAGATTTGGAAGCTCAGTGGAAGAAGAGGCAGGCAGGAAGAAGAATGGCTCAGTAATAACATCACTAGCCAAAACTGGAATATGGAACCTAGAGTAGTTTGGGGAAGGAAGACATGAATACCGTGTTAGACATGTGCACCTGAAATATCTGTAGGACATCCAGGCAAAGCTGCGGATAACAGTTTGGGGCTAGATGTTAGTTCTCCTTTGTTTTGGTAAAAGCTATGCTCAGGGGAAAAAAGGTAGAACAAGACAAGATCAAAGGCAGAACCCTGGTTAACCCACAAGGAAAACATGGGAGTGAAGGAGTTGCAGGTTGAAAAGGAATGTGCAGAAGTGAAGAGAGCAGTAGGAAAATGTCACCAATTCCAGTAAAGCTTCATGGGATTGGTGAGATTTGAGGAAATGCTTTACGGTGGAAGAATACCACGTTAGGGAGCTGTAACAATGGATGAAGAAGAAATGTTGAGTAAAAAAACATAAACATGAATGTGCATATTTAGCTAAACGATTTGAAGCAATCTGAGTCTATAGAGCCTTTATTTTTAGTTATTTTGCAGTATTTGCTTTATGGTAGTTTTTGTTCACCTGAACCTAGCAGAGGCATAATTATAAGCAGGAGTATTTTAATTAGTGCTGATTGCATTTTACTCTGAAACACCTGCAAAATTCAAAGCCTAAATTATCTTTTTTAATAATGAGCTACAGAATTTGAGCTTTTGGCTTCTATAAAATGACAGTTGAGCTAAGAATTACAACGATTATTGCCCAGTAGAATGTCTTTGCACTCTTTATTGATAGTATATGTTCCTTTTATTTTTTACCCCCAGAGTCCGTTCTCAAATATCTAACTGCCAAACAGGTGATAATCTTTGGCAAATTTTTATACTTCACACAAGAGAGACAGGGCAGTAGTGAATTTCATTTTCTCTTTTATGTTTTTTTAATTTTCTCTTTCACTGAATTGAAGTCTTGTCCTCCCACCCAGATTCAGCTTTACTACTCAAACACTTACATGTCTTTCTCATCACTAGAAAAAGTTTCTGTCCAAAAAGATTGCAATGTTAGAAGAAAGAGGAGTTGATGATTGGCTAGTGTTTCCATCATTGTAAGAATAGAGAGGACTTTTTGAGCCAGAAACAGAATTGAAGGAGATAACACTGCTTCCTTTCACATTTTGAAACATGTCATTATTTTTGAAGCTATCGTGGATTTCTAAATCCTATATTAAAGGAAAGGACACATACCTGTATGTTCTAATCCACATCTTCGTCACATAAATTAAATATTAGTTGAGATTATAAATAATATATACACTTACTAAAAATAGCCTTCCTGAGGTTCCATATTCATCACATTTGGAGGCCACAATGGGTGGGAGATTTTGGAGTAATTCACTATGCCAGGTCTTTGCATTTATGTCACTCAAAAGGGAAAGTTAGGATAATAATAAATTTCTTATTTACCGCACATTAGAAAAGGAACCCCACCAAGGCTGTACCTTTTGATGCATCTGTAGCCTGGCTATCAGAAAGCCAGTATACAGAGGCTGGTGACCAAAGCTTCAGATTAAGTCTGGAAAAAAAGTCCCTCCAAGGTGCAACTGTGAAAAGCCAGTTTCTCATTACTAGGGTACAACCTTGTGTGAAGTTTAAATTGGGTTGAGCAAGGTGGCCAAATCCTTCTGTTATCAAAATGAAGCATACTGTCAAAAGAAAAAGGTACCAGCTGATCCATACTGGTTGTTCTATTACAGATTGTATCTTCTCAATGGTAGAGCATAATTGATTTCCTTTCACGGCTCTGGGATGGAAGAGTTGAAGGATTCTGAGTAAAAGGCATTAAAAGGAAAATTCTATTGATAAAAATACAAAAATAGACAGCAGTTGGAAGATTTTTTAGTATGACAAGAGCCTTTCAATGAAATGCTTTCAATGAAAGCATTAATATGAAAGAATTAATGTGGGGTAAATTCTAGGCTAATGAATCTTTAAAACATGTGACCTTAAGCATTTGATTTGTCTGTAGCACACATGCTAGCTCTGCGCAGCTGAGCACTTCAAGGGAAGTATTGTGGAATACCCTATGGCTAAATCAACGAATCTAGGTACACTTAAGGAAGCCTTACATTGGAACCAAATTTGGGAAATGGTTCTCAGCTCTCATTTTCTGCACATACTTGGCGGGGAGGATGGAAGGGGTCCTGGTATTATATCCTACTTGCCACTCCTAGGCCAAGTGCTAAACTTACTGGATCATGTTTAAGCCTGAGACGTCTCAGGGACCATATTTAGGAGACTTTCCCTTCTGTTGAAGATGATTCCCAGGGAACAAATACATGAATAAATGAGAAACCATAGATTATTTTCCTCTTGGTTCTGTAATATTAAATACAGGTAAATTTCACATTATACTGAACAGAGCAACTCATCAGGATATATTTCAAGGATGTTGTAGAGTTAGAGGCTGATAGCAAATTCACACATGGCATCTATGAAAAGAATCACTACTTAAATTTGGCTTAAAAGCTAGGAAGGCCCTGGAATGTCAGCAAAATGAGAAGGTAGTACTGAGAAGATAAGATCCACAGACTGATTAAGAAAGCCCTTATAATTTTGGCACAAAACTATCTTTCCATTTCAAGGCTGCCAATTTCCATTGTGTCACTCAATCGCAAAGCACTGATTAACTGTGGGAGTGCCTCCCACCTTTACAATCACTGGAGGCTTATGTATTTAGGACAGCAATTTCTGACACATAAGTTAGGGCAACTCCTAATTCTCATAAAGGTGTCATTTGGGCTCAGAGCAGGGTTGTTCCAACCTTATCCTCTATAGGATCCAAAATTAAACTCCCACACCAGCTGTCTTAGATTGAATTCTGTGACAAACAGACTCTGAGGTGGAAATTTGCATACCAGAAATTTAATGGAGTGTGCCTTTAGAATGAACACTAGGAGGAGGTGAAGAAAGCAGGACTGAACAGATGGGAGAATTGAACTGCAGTGCAGACTCAACAAAGACATTAAGCAGTCCCACAGGGAGCTCCTGTGCTGTGACAGCCCTTCGAAATTGTTCGCTCTGAGGGAAAGAAACCTGGATTTGATGGTGCTGCCTTGACCAGCCATTGGGTATGGACCCTTTGTGGAGAGGGAACCTGACCTAGGGTGAGGCAGACGTAGGACCCGACCTTCAGCTGAGAGTAACTTCCAGAAAGTGATTGAGCGCACAGCCTTCAAACCTCCCAACAGTTGAAGGGGTAAGTACGTGGTCCCTCATGGGGAACCATGAGGAGTAATGTGCCAGTACATTCACCACACCAGTCTTACCTCCCAGTATTCTTATTGTTTCTCTTATCCATTAATGTAACAGATCTATACCAGGTACTCAGTCAGTTGGCTCGAAGATGCCTTGCTGGGTCTTGGCGATATAAAGGTGAATGGAAAATGATCCTGTAGTTTAAGGAGGAAAAACACAGGAAAAAAAAGTTATAAAAAGCTATAAATAGGGGCACCTGAGTGGCTCAGTGGTTAAGCCTCTGCCTTCAACTCAGGTCATGATCCCGGAGTCCCAGGATCGAGCCCCACATTGGGCTGCCTGCTCAGCGGGGAGCCTGCTTCTCCCTCTCTCCCTCCTGCTGCTTGTGTTCCCTCTCTGGCTGTGTTTCTCTCTGTCAAATAAATAAAATCTTTTTAAAAAACTATAAATAACCTATAAATAGACTATAATCATGGTCATTGCAATGAGCTTTGGGAAAGCAGAAGACAGAGTTTTATTTCATGGGGAGATTCAGTCTCTCTTTCATGGGAGATGGAAAACTTGAGCTCAGTGCATGTATATTCCTTTTGACCTGTAATGCCATCTCCACTCTTTTTTGGCTGTTTAAGTCCTCTTCTTTCTGTCCCTGACCCAGTTCTAACTACCTACCACAAGCATTCCCTCATCAACCCACCCTATGCCCTTGAAGAATCCTGCTCTATACAATCCCAGTTACTTCCTGCTGCCTGTCCCTTATCATTTCATACAGATACCATGTCACCTTGCCTAAATGTTACACACCAGCAGGATAATGGCGAAACCACATCAGCAATGGCTTAATAAATGGTTATCATCTCAGAACATAGAGCCCAAAGAGACTTTAGAAATGATCCCAAATGGGGGGGAAAATCAAGAAAGGAGATCATGACTTTCTAAGGTTTGCCAGCTGACAAAACAAAGATTTAAGTTTAGAACCAAGTCCATAGGTACCCATCCCCTGCCTTGCACTCTGTCCTCCAATGAAAGAAACAATTAATGAGGCTCAGTGTTAGCGAATTTAAGGAAACATTGAGGAACACATTAGGAATTAGATTCCCCCCCAAATAATAGATAAGCTATATCAACTCATCAAGTGACTTTGCTTATAACTGCCATACATTGTTCAGTGTTACTAGATATGTGTTTAGGTAAAGATCATAAGAGTCTCCTGTTACAGATTCAACAGAGGTTGGGGGAAATCCATAATACAATGTGTATACCCAGTGGAGCTATTATGGAGAAACTGGGAATATTTTTGTTATCACTGCAATCTCTACAGTCTGCCTCCAAAAGTGCCCAGGTACTACCATGATATAAAACCCATGAGACTAAATAAACCAGTGGTTTAATTAGTCATGACAATGTGTGTGTGTGTGTGTGTGTGTGTGTGTGTGCCCGCACACACATGTGTTTGGTTGATGCATACCTCTGTTTGAACCAGTTGAACAGACTGAGTGAAACTGGTCCCCCACAGGCTAACAATCAGATTTACACAGGGATGTTTTAAAAGATTCCCAAGCCCCGCTCCTTGGAGACCTTCATTGACTGGGTATGAAACGAGGTGCAGAAGGCTACATATGATGAGCTCCCCAGGTAATCCTCACAGGTAGCCGGGTTGGGAAATCATATTGGTTTAAGGGATGAGGAGACAGAGCTGGGTCGCTTCTTTGTACTATGTCAGGGGGTGAAGTGGCCATAGTGCCAATTTATGGCCCCTGCCTGCCTGTCAGTTCCGGGCAGCACCATCAGTCACAGAGGTGTGGAGTGAGATATGGAGGACACAGCACTGTGAAAAACAATGAAAACTATATACCTTACATGGCATCATCAAGAACACCATTGAGGGTGATTTATAACAAGTGCTTCACTCAATATCGAAATGCATGCTCCCGGTTCAGTCCCCTCCCTCACCGGTCCTCGCTGTGCTACCAATTCTAACCCCCTGTGTGTTCATCTCTAATCATCATGCTGGAATTACCTAAATAGATACTGCACTTCAACAATCTGTGTACTTGAGTCTCATTTCCTAACGTAAGAGAATAGATCATTGAAAAGAACTTGAGAGCTATTTGTGGACTTATGGGCATGAATAAAATAGGTCATTGCAATAAGTGTTTATTTATTTCTAACAAGTGGGTGCATGTGGGTGTGTGAACTTAAAAATGTAGCTTAAAAAATAGAGTGAAGAAACTTAGATTCATTCAAATGTGCTTAATAACACTAAGTATTTATAGTGATAGCAGACAGAACTGTACTCAAAAATATGATCAGAAAGCTTTACGGACTTCTCTGTTCTTTCTAATTCAGAAACATTATTTTTAAGTGCTGTAGGTTATTAGTTCACTTATTTGACTGAGTTCTTAAAAGATATTCTTTTTTGTTAAAGTACGACTGAGAACATTTTAATAGTCTCAGGAACATAATATGACTTAACATTTGTATATACTGCAGATGATCACCACTATGAGTCCAGATACCATCCATTACCATACAGAGTAACAAAAACCTCTCTTGTGATGGGAACTTTAAGATAGGCTTTCTTAGCATCTTTCAAATTTGTAATAGAATATTATTGACAATAGTCACCATGCTGTACATTACATCCCATGCTTTATTTTATAACTTCAAGATTATACCTCTTGACCCCCTCTTCACCCATGTTGCCTACCTCCCAACCCTCTTTTCTAACAACTACCAGTCTGTTCCCTGTCTTTATGAGTTTCATTTTGCCTTATTTGTTTGTTTTGTCTTTAAATTTCACATATAAGTGAAATCATATACTATTTGTCTTTCTCTGTCTTATTTCACTTACACTCAAAGTCCATTCAAGTTTTCACAAATGGCAAGATTTTGTTCTTTTTGTGGCCAAGTAATATTCCACAGTATATATACCAAAACTTCTTTATCCATTCACCCAAGAACTGACAATGTTCTGTCACCTCACCCTTTATAACAATATGATTTCCAAGCCTGGCTACCTATGAGAATTACCTGGGAAGCTCTTCCTATGTTGCTTCTGGACCCAGTTTCTCTAGGTTCATCCATTTAAAATCAACCTGTTACAATGGAAAGGATAGCATTCTTCTAGATGAGAAATCTTATTTAACAAAGTTAGAGGAAAAGGACACTTGCCCTCAGGGATTTTCCATATGTACAAATTATATTTTCATATGTAATTTTCATATTAAGGAACTTAATAATTCTGAATTCTCTTGACCCCGGTCCTTGAAGAGAGTCCTAATTGGCTCCTGCACTCTTGTACATGCTTTAGGTTTAGCAAATGAGTCTTCACATATTGTCTAGGTCTAGGCAATTTTCAAATTGCTGCGCTTTTTTTTAAGATTTTATTTATTTATTTATTTATTCATTCATTCATTCATTCATTCATTTGTCAGAGAGAAACATAGCTAGAGAGGGAACCAAGCAGGAGAAGTGAGAGAAGGAGAGGCAGGCTCCCTGCTCGATCCCGGGACTCTGATCATGACCTGAGCCAAAAGCAGATGCTTAATAACTGAGCCACCCAGGTGCCCCATAGCTGTGGATTTTTGTGTTATGGGAGAAAGTGAGTTCAGGATTTTCCGACACTGTCATCTTGAGCAGCCTCATTAATTTAGAATTATTAAGTTCTCCAAAGTGGTACGTATTAAAATTCCCTTAGCACATATATCTTTTTTTCTCTAACTTTGTTAAATAAGGTTTCCCATTTAGAAGAATTCTATTCTTTCCATTGTAACAAATTTGATTTTAAATGGATGAACCCAGAGAAATTGAGTTCCGTTCCCTAAGCACTCCATAATCACTGAATAACAAGAACTGGTTGTTCCAAGACAAAAACTGATCTCATTAGTACCTGCTGTTTTGGTAGAGGGGAGACAGTTATATGGGAAGGGTACTATGCTTTTGGAAATACTAATTAATTATACATTATTTATTGGAAATGCAATGCTCTTCATATACTGTAGCTAGGACAACAGAAGAAGTGAGGACTTAAATAGCTGACACATGCTAAATTGTGACAAACTGTAGTCACTTGTTTCAAATCTGGGTTTCTGGGCTGGTTTGACTACAACTTTATATCCCTAGTGTCAGTCTTTCCCCTTTACCCCCGGTGGGACATCAAGGTCTAGGAGTATGGGGTAGAAAGAACTCTTATCATCTGTCAGGTTTTAGCCAAGCTAAGCCAGACTGGGTAATTTAATTTTCTTTTTACAGAGGAAAATAACTGATACATGCATAACAGTAATAGTAAATTAAAATTTTCCCAGCCCAAACCAAAGGCCCAAAGACAATTAAGAGGTAGCAGTAAGGCCCATGCTAGTTTCTGATAAATTAAGTTTCTTTGCATCAGTGTTGCAAAACTTTAACCATACTAAAGTTTTATATGTTGTTTTTCTACTATGTGCTGACATTAGTAACAAATAGCTAAGAAGAAATGGGTTCGCTTTACACACCAGGCAAAGAGAGGGTTGAGGACATTCAGTTCTCACAGCCTAGTAATTTGCTTTCTCTGCAATACACATATCTAGTGTGCCAGGGGAAAATAAAAGAACAAAGATCAAACAAGAACAGAGTTGCTGACCTTGATTTGTTCTCATACTCTGTTTTTTTAAAGTATTCACCAATTCTTCCAAATACGTGGTTGCAGAATGCTAGAATATGAGAAAATGCATAGTTCACTTAAAATCCTTATGTAATTTGTCATTTCACCTAAATCAGCTTCGTGACACACTGGAAAGAGGCAGAAGAGCTGGGTGTGTCTCCACCATTTGCTTCTATATCCAGTAATACCCTCAAGACTCAGCTGTACACATGTTAACGTTAGTTGAGGAGGGGGTCAGATAGATGTCCACAAACCTTCTAAAAATTTATATTATGTAAATTTTAAAACAGATAAGGGGCGCCTGGGTGGCTCAGTTGGTTAAGCGACTGCCTTCGGCTCAGGTCATGATCCCGGAGACCCAGAATCTAGTCCCACATCGGGCTCCCTGCTCAGCGGGAAGCCTGCTTCTCCCTCTCTCACTCCCCCTGCTTGTGTTCCCTCTCTGGCTGTGTTTCTCTCTGTCAAATAAATAAAATCTTTGAAAAATAAAATAGGGGCTCCTGGGTGGCTCAGTTGGTTGAGCGACAGCCTTCAGCCCAGGTCATGATCCCGGAGACCTGGGATCGAGTCCCGCATCGGGCTCCCTGCTCGGCAGGAAGCCTGCTTCTCCCTCTCTCTCTCCCCCTGCTTGTGTCCCCTCTCTGGCTGTGTTTCTCTCTGTCAAATAAATAAAATCTTTAAAAAATAAAATAAAATAAAATAGATAAAAGTAGAAGGCACAGTATAATAAAGCCTATGTATTATCACATAGCTTCAATCATCAACAAGTTTTCAAACTTTTTGATCACATACTTTATCACTGAGTTAACAAGAACTCATACAAAACTTATGTATAAATTATAAACATGCATTACTGTATCACCATATTATTCACAACTTAAAACACACTTCACAAGTATCTGTTTTTAAAGTATGAGTTCAAACGTAATGAAGTTTTACACGTGAAAGTTCATAGCAACTTTATTTATGAGAGCTAAAAGCTGGAACCAATCTAGATGTCCTTCAGTGGGTGAACAGGTAAGCCAGCTTGTATATTCATTCAATGCAGTGCAACTCGGTAATAAAAAAAGAACAAAGTAGTGATAAATGCAACAACATAAATGAATCTCAAAAACATTGTGGGAAGACATACAAAATGTATGTAACATACTCTGTTATTTCTTTTATTTGACATTCTTGAAAGGACAAAACTGCTGTCATAGAAAATTAGCCTATGCAATAATTGATAGGCAGGGTAAGAATGTGATTATGAAGAGACAACATAAAAGAGTTTTTTTGAGGTGATAAAACTGTTCTATATCCTGGTTACAGGATTATAGCCAAATCTATACAGCTATTAAAATTCATAAAACTATATACCAAAAGCAAAAAAAAAGTTCATTTTATTATAAGAAAAATACTAAAATAAGTAAAGAGAAAAATATAATAAAGTTCTAATATTTTCTCTTTGTACTCCAATGCTTCATCTTCCATCTTTAACTTGGAAGCCAGTAAACCAAATTACCTCTAAATTCCCTTTTAGTGCTCATAATCTGAAATTATGACATTACTATGACATATTTAAAAGAGTCAAAAATCCCTTCATACGTATCCCGTTGAGAGACAGGGTCTGTGTCCCCTCCCTTCGAATCTGAGAGTGCTCTCTCACGGCTTTAACAAATGCAATACAGAGGAAATTATTCTGTGTCCATTTCTGGGGCCAGGTCTGAAGAGATTGAAAGCTTCTGCTTACTTCCTCTTCGAACACTCAATCTCAGAACCCAGTCACCACGCTGTGAGGAGGAGGAAGAAGCATGACAGACGATCCCACGTAAAAAGAAACCAAGGCTCTTAACTAAGAGCCTTCTGGCTGATCTCCCGGCCAACAACCAGCAACAACCTGCCAAACGTTCTGAGGGAACCGTGGAGGAAGCGGACACCCAGCTCCAAGCAAACCACGTCAGCTGACGTCATGGGGACAGATGAAGGCATTACCACCAATCCCTGCCCCACTGGCAGATTTATGAGCAAAATTAATTACAATCGCTGTTTTCAGCTAATAAGTGTTGGGTGGTTTGTTATATAATAATAGATAACTGAAAGATTTCCTCAGAAAACGTAATCCTCAGAGTCAGGGGTCATTGCCTTACTGCAGAGTATTCATCTGTCAGCCTCAACAACCTGCATCAAAATTGTCTGAAGTTTAGTGAAAAAAAATCAACCCCTCCATCTCTCACCAACCCTACTGGATAAGAATTTCTTGAAATGGTAATTCAGAAACACACATTTTTAACAAGGTGCTCTGTGGTTCTTGTGTACCCTAATGTTTGACCCCCAGCATTTCAGACACCCTGAAAACATTCATTGGAAATAGCTGAACCAGGGAGGTGATGTCACATGTCACTACCAGAAAAGATAGCGAAATTCAATAAAGAAAGAAAAATTACTACGAGAAAACCAGGTAGAGAGGTCCTTGAAGTAAGCTCGTTCTACCAGACAAAACAGAGATCAGCAAAGCATACATTCTACGTGGATTTGAAATAAGAAATAGTAAGACCAAGTGATTTGCAAGAAAGAGATAAGAACACTGAGGTTTATGAAGTAGCCACATTATATTAATAGAATGTGTAAGTCCTGTGATTTTTATGATTTTTGACGAATTAAATAAGAATGACTTAATATGGAGGCATGGTACAGGCTATTTTTTTTTACTCCTATAGCTTAATTTAGTGCTGCCATAAATAAATATATTTATATATGAAAAACCATTTAAAAGACTATAATCATCTATTCTTTTTAGCTACTAATTTTTTGTTTATTAAAATTACTTGTGTGTGTTTTTTTAAAGATTTTATTTATTTATTTGACAGAGAGAGAGAGATGACACATAGGCAGAGAGAGAGGAGGAGGCAGGCTCCCTGCCGAGCAGAGAGCCCGATGCAGGCCTCGATCCCAGGACCCTGAGCCAAAGGCAGAGGCTGAGCCAAAGGCAGAGGCTTTAACCCACTGAGCCACCCAGGTGCCCTATTAGAATTATTTGTGCCTAAAGTAGACTCCTGGAAGATATGCTTCCCACCTTCCACCACAAAATAAAAGAGATTTTTTTTTTAATTGCCAATCCACTTCAAGTTGACTTTGAAGTGAAGTAGATAATGAGTAAACTGAAGAAATCATCATTGTGTTATGATCAGTAAAAACAAAGGCTATCAAAAGAAGAGTCAGGATATGTATTTGAACTTCAAGGTGTTCAAAGTAGGCTCCAAAAGAGAGAAATGGGAAAGATCTAAGATTCACAAAGCAGTATTTTTCTTGTTTCTTGTTTTTGTTGTTGTTTTTGTTTTTCCATGGCTGTAAGTCATCTGGAACATAGTCAAATGTTCTTTGAATAACTTTCTGCTGTTACCTATCAAGTAGTGTCTAAGATTTATATATAATTACTACTGATTTCTCCCACTAAGAAGTAATCACAAAAATTTTCCCTCTGTACTCAAGAAAATAAAGTGAATGTACTAGAATTAAATCTGAGTTTAATATTAAAACTCAAGGGCTTATGTAAACAGTAAATAGCATTAACTCAGGGATTTAAATAATAAAATAATAAACATGAACACACTACATACAGACCCACAGGTAACATGGACTTGGTTAAGGTAATTTTCCTTAAATCCTTGTAAAGTTAAATTAATTCCTTTGCTTCTTAGAGTCTCTGTTACCGCTTTTTTTCCTGATTTTTTTGAACATATGCTGACTTTCATAGCTTGATACAACTATAAAATTAGCTGTACATACAAATATAAAAGTAGTTGTATTACTAAAAACATTGTGCTAGGAAAAAAGGTATAAAATTCCCGCTCAATTCCCATGTCTGGAACAAATGTTTTAATATAAAATGCCTTTTTGTTTTAGACTTCTAATTTAATACATAATGCCTTATCACAGCAAATTATAAGAAAATTCAGCAAATTTATTAAATATGATCTTATCTTTTATCCACAAGTTTTAAGACTTTGAGTTGTATAATGCTAGGCTGGTCTTCTCTGACCATCTTCAAGATTCCCTTTTAGGTGAAGGGAGGAAGAATTGGAGGAAGGTGGTCAAAACGTACCAACTTCCAGTGGTAAGATAAATAAGTAGTAGGGATGTAATATACGACATGAGGACTATAGCTAACACTGCTGTGTAATATGTATGAAAGTTGGTTAAGAGAGTAAAACCTAAGAGTTACCATAAGGAGAACATTTTTTGTTCTTTTTATTTTATCTATATACATGATGGATGGCAACTGAGCATATTATGGTAATCATTGCATAGTAAATGTAAATGACACCGTCATGCCGTCCACCTTAAACTTATATGCTGATAAATGTCAATTATTTCTTAGTAAAACTAGAAAAAAGAATTTCTTAAAAAAGAAACAAGATTGAGGGCACCTGGGTGGCTCAGTCATTTGAACCTCCACCTCTTGGTTTGGGCTCAGGTCACGATCTCACAGTCTTGTGGGACTGAGCTCCACTTCGGGCTCTGTGCTAAGTGCAGAGTCTACTTCAGATTCTCTCTCCCTCCCACTTGCTCTCTCTCTCTCTCTCTCTCTCTCTCTCTCTCAAGTGAATAAATAAAATAAAATTCTTAAAAATAATTTTAAAAATTAAAAAAATAAAATAAAAAAAGATTCCCCTTTGGTAAAACCACATGACAAAGCAGCTGCTACTCTATTTAATATTGCAAGGAATTGGGGCACGTGGGTGACTCAGTTGGTTAAGCATCTGTCTTCAGCTCAGATCATAATCTCAGGGTCCTGGGATTGAGCCCCACATAGGACTCCCTGCTCGATGGGGAGCCTGCCTCTCCTTCCTCCTCTGCCTCTCTCCCGTGCTCATGCCCTCTTTCTCTTTCTCTCGCTCTCTCTCTCTCTCTCAAACAAATAAATAAATCTTTCTTTAAAAATTACAAGGAATTTTCTAACAGCAATGAGATCAGAAAAGAAAATAGTCACCAGCACGGAGCAGGGTTTAGGAGGCAGGCAGATCCAGCCCACCAGTGGAGCTTGGGCAGACGCCTCTCTCTAGGTCTGCCTCATATACTTTGGCTCCGGTGGCTTCCACATTTCTGTCAGAAGGTGAGACAGAAGGTGTCCGTGGTGAGAAGACGACTCTGGCATGAGGCAGTGTCCAGAGACAAGTAAGAAATAAGACTCAGGAGCTGACATGAGAACTTAAGCTGCATTTAGTCAATTCAGGGAGCTAGAGACACCAATATCTGAAGAGTCAAGCAGAGAATGAAAACTAAACCTTTTAATAAACAAAGAACAAGCTTGCCTGGAAAGTTGAAGTGTGATAGGTACATTTATTACTAAAGGGAGTAAATGCAATTTCTTGTTAAATTCACTCACAGAAAAGACTAGACTCCTAGTCTTGCCTCTGTTTGACATTCCTGTGAAGTTCCATTATTTGTTTTCTCAGAAAATATTAGCAAGGAGTGACCAGCTTCCCCAGTGTTAGGACCTTGTAAATGACATTGTGTATAATACACTGGCATTTATTTTTAATGAATGTTATATTCTTTTTGTCTTCACAAACTTGCTATTTATTTCAGATGTGTGAAGTTGACTGATTCTGTACTTCTTCATGAAACAGGGAGGGTGATGCCATCTCCATTTCCAGTTGTTAAAACGTTATTTCATGATATTTTAAAATCAGTGACTAATGACTTAATGATCACCACCGCTGAACGGAGCTGTGTGCATTTGGTGATACAGATAAGTAGGAGAGACAGTTAGTATCAGGCAATTGAAAGATTTCCCTCCCCAGGTCTGAAAACCACAGTAAGATTTTAGAGCTATCTTGAAGTGATTTTTAATTATTCAGTGGAAATTTTTTTAGTCTGAATATGAAGACAATGTGTATGGCATTGCATTATAGTTCTCAAACACAGGGCATTTTTGGTGACTACAGAATGGTCTTTCTATTTGGACTCTGTAGCTCAGGATTTATCTTTTCCATTTGTCTACTGCTTTAGAATAACTTTCAGAGTAGCTAGATTTGGCAAAATATGATATGCTATCAAATACTAGTCATATTTTTAAAAAAGATTTCATTTATTTATCTGAAGGAGAGAGTGAGTGAGGGAGAGATCATGAGCAGGGAGGAGGAGCAGAGGGAGAGGGAGAAGCAGACTCCCCTCAGAGCAGGGAACCTGATGCAGGCCGGGCTCGATCCCAAGACTCTGGAATCATGACCTGAGCAGAAAGCAGATGCTGAACCGACTGAGCCACCCCGGAGCTCCTCACTTTACTTTTCTAAATTCAACATGCTTTGAAGTTAATGAGAAACGAAAGACCCTGAGCTATAATTTACTTTGTCTCTTGTGCCAAAAACAATTTGAATTCCAAAAGCAATTTACCTTGAACATGACCCAATATGTCCTCCCATACAAAGGGAATCCTTGAACTTAATCTTTAAATTTCTTTGGCTATGTAGTTTGTAAGTGTTTATTAAAGTTCTATTATGTGCAAAGTACATCCGAAGAGCTAACGAGAGCGATAAAAGTAAAGATAACCCCTCTTGACTCTTGAAAACTTGTTAGGAAAATAAAGGGGAAGGGGGGAAGCAATTAAATCCTAGGACTTAGAAGTGTGTGATGGGATCAAAATGTGTGGGGAAGACACTTATAGAGTGCTTCTCTGAACACCATAGGAGACAGCTGAGACATTTAGAAGGAGATCTGTGGATTTGGAGGAAACTTAAGAAGTGGAAGCTGCAAACAAGTAAAATCATATAGCTAGGAGGAGTCAAATTATTTCATCATTGTCATTGTCTTAAATGTGTAAATGTCATCCTGCTCTCAAGTATGGTCTCCATAAGTTTTTTTTTTTTTTTTTTTTAAGATTTTATGTATTTGACAGAGAGAGAGAGATCACAAATAGGCAGAGAGGCAGGCAGAGAAAGAGGGAGAAGGCTTCCTGCTGAGCAGAGAGCATGATGTGGGGCTCAATCCCAGGACCCTGAGATCATGACCGGAGCCGAAGGCAGAGGCTTAATCCTCTGAGCCACCCAGGCACCTGTCTATAAGTTTTTTAAACAGAGATGGTCCCTTCTTTAGAACTAGCAGAAGTGGGTAGTGATTGTTGGGGGAGCTACTAACTATACATATGGAAGATTTTGCATTTATAAGGTACACTTCTTAGGTGTAAGAGCTAGAAAAACCATCACACCTTTGTTTTAATTTACACAAAATAATAAAAAATTACACAGTAATTATATCCAAGGAAATAAACACCTTAGCATTTGAGACACTAATTTCTGGTCATTCCAGGAAAATATAAATATGCACTGAAGTCCTTCAGCTTGAACTAGACAATGATAATTATATTCCTGGCTTCACCAGGATAACTTGGGCTCTTCTTAGGGAAAGAAAATGAGTGACTTTTCATTAACATTTTTAGCTTTGGAAAACTAAAGGAGACATTTCAGTGTGCCCTGGGTGTTTCTCCTTGCTCCTAAGTGCAAAGGTTGTAAGGATTTGGTTCCAAAACCTGAATACCACAGAGTGTATGTAGATGTTTCTGATATAATCTCGTCCCCCTTCTGAAACATTTCTGCTCCCATCTCCCTAACAGGCAGAAATAGCACAGAGAAACCGTCTATGTATCATACTGTTATGGTCTCTACTTCTTTCCTTCTTCCAAAGGCTTAATAATAAAAATTATTTGTCTTTCATTAACTTTAGCTCCTTTATTCATGCACACTCTCAATTTCTCAATTTCTCCCCCTTTTTTTTAACCAACCTAAAATATGCTAAATCTTTTTTAGAGACTTCCTTTGAATGACTTGGTAAGGGTCGGATAAATGAAATCAGAAGTGGGTTTCAAATTGTAGAAAATTACACTTATAAAATGTCTCCCTGCACCCAGGAATCACACACAAATTTCAGTATTTTCTCTTTAGATTATAAACTATACAGAGACTAGGACTAGATTTTATTTTCATGCTTATATACTCACTTCCCCATAACCATATATCCCTCAGTCCATAGCATTGCTCTTAGGTATTCACTAAGTATATTTGAATGAATGAATGAATCAATGAATCAATGAATCAATGAATGAATGAATAGCTTTTGTAAATATAAACCAAGCCTTACTATTAATCACTAGGAGGAAAATGTTTCTGCCATACATATTCCCCAACACATATTATCCTTCAATTGCTAATTTCACATGAAAAAAAAAACCAAACCTCAAAGGGATTGACTTAGTGACCTGGTTATATACTGAGTCTGTAATGCATATACCATTGTTTAACATAATTTGCTCAGTTCCACCATAGACAGATCCACCAGGCTTTCTAACAAATTAATTTTTCATTGTAAAACATGGTTTTTACCTTTTCTCTAGGATGTGCTTTATTTAAATCTGGACGGTCCAAAAAGACAGTGAAGGGGAAAGTAAGACTTTCTTTCTTCTGGCTCCTATCCTTTTACCCTGCTTTCTCCATTTTTGTGTGTGTTAAAAAATGTTTCTGTGAGAGACCTCCAGAGGGCTAGATTGCCTATGAGAGTCAGATTGATGGTAACTGTGCTGTCCCGATGCTGACTGACCTTCCAGGATGAAAGAAGTTCCACAAATAAATTTTATAATTCCAAGCAAGGCATATACTACTGGGGTGCTTTCTCCAACCATTTCAACAGTAGTAGACACCTTTTTCAGTCCCTAGTTCCTATGCTAAAAAGTTGGCAACTCGACCCACATAAAAGAAAAAAATACAACAATGACAAAGAAAGGAAAGCCTGTGTTGAATATATGACTTAGTGAAAGTAATCACCTTAGCAGTTGTGAACAGCGTCTCATTGTTATAGTGCCTCAGGGACTGCTGTGCATTTCTTCCTTGTGTTACTCTCCCACACGGGCCCCCGACGACTTTCAAACCGAAGAGGTAACTAGAGAGTTCACACGTCTACTACAGCCAGGCATTGGCAGTCCACAGCCTAATAGCCCCCCAAAGAGGTGCGTGTCCGAATTCGGAACCCGTTAGAATGTTACCTGATGTGCCACGAGGGACTTCGCAGATGTGAATAAGATGAAGGACCTTGAGATGAGGACCTTGTCCTAGATTCTGTAAGTTAGCCTCATATAATCACAGAGGTGTTTAAAAATGGAGGAGGGGAGCTGAAAATTGAGTAAGAGACGACTGGAGAATTCAGCCTGCCCTTACTAACCTTGAAGATGCAAGGGGTCCATCTAGGAGCCAGAGAGAGCTAGGAAAGGGATTCTTCTGATTCTTCCCTAGGAAGAAAGGAACGCGGGGACTTTTGACTTCCAGGACTGTAAGATCACACATTTGTGAGGCTTTAGGTGCCTACATTTCTGATAATTTTCTACATCAGCAAAAGGAAATGAATAGTGCTTTTTCAGGATTTGTTTCTGACCTGTGTCTCCTGTAAGAAGCTTGCCTATAAGAGGGAGCACTCCGCACCCAGCTTCCCCCCTCTCCCCTTGGCAGTTGTTCACACTAATGCCTGACCTCTGCTCTCCAAGCCAAGGAGAGGCCATTGGAGAAGTGAGAGAGCTCCAGGACGATCTCATTGGTCATCAGGGGTCCAAAACTTTATGAGAAAGGTCCTAAAACCTACAACTAAGTAAGAAGCGATTCCAGGCACTTTGCAGCTTCACAATAAAAAGCTATTTGTAGGCCAAAGTCAGAGTATAGTAACAATGACTGCAAGGCAGGAGCTAAAATGTGATCTTAAGTGCCCCAAACACGCAGATCCTCAGGCTGGCTGATAGGACAGGGCAGTTAGGGCCTGGAAGATTTTTTTTTGCAGCTCAACTTCTTTGCATCTCAGCCTTGAGCTTTTAAAAGAAAGGATTTCATTATTTAAAGAAATGATTCCATTATTCATAGAAGGCATAATGGGGGGCTCCCCAGGTTTATTGTATGTAAATCTGCATAGAAAGAAAATGCATCCCCAGAATAAACTAACTCCATAAAAACTGTCTGTTTTTATGTCCAAGGATGATTTATGTTGGGGGACAGCACGGATTCCAGATTCCTCTCAGAAAACTTCAGATTACTTCATGCATTCCAGAGACTGACTTAAGCTTTAGCACTTCCAACAAAATATGACATCAGACTAAAAGAAAATGTTTATTTTTAATCCAGGAAGGGGTAGAGGATGTTTTAGTTTCATAAGAGGATTCCCACTTCATTGTCCTTGCTAAATCCTATTTTAACTCCCTCAGGTTTCAATATTACTGGTGTTCCTAGCCAGGCCTGAAAGGGGTTGGGGGGAAGACTGGGACAATAGATAAGAATGACAATTTCCATGAAAGGAGCAAGTTCTTCCTTGGTGACTGGCCCCACTTGGCCTTCCCATAGACAGGGGTCACTGTGTGTGTGTCAGGGGACGGAAGTATTGAGCCTGGGCAATTAGAGAATCACAGTGGCCCCAAAAGTCCATGAATTACACTGTCATTACCCATAGATACCCTATCTATGCCATTCTTATGGTATTCTAAGCCCTGCCGTGCCAATTAACCTTCATGTCCCACATCTGAAAGGAAATTTAGATGAAATAAGCCCTGTTTTGCCCACCAAGTACATTGTACATAGTCATAAATCATTGAGGAATAGCTGCCCAGACATAGAATATATTTGGATATGGTTTGAAATGAAAGGGGAGTATTTTTTCATGTGCTTGGTTTTGGTTTTGGTTTTGGTTTTTTGGCTTTTTTTTTTTTTTTTTTGGTTTTTAGTTAATATAAAGGCCAATGTCCAGTGTTAAGGATGCCTTCCAGGGCTGACATACTTTTAATTCTCTCTTTTCCACACTGGTTGCATGTTTTATAAATCTTCATAATATAGATTTGTTACAGATCTGCTGCTTAAGTGAAAAAAGCAATCCTATGTCTAACAGAGCAGACTCCCTGCCTTGTGTCTATTTGCCCCTGCCCCAACCCCCAGCACACCTTCCCCAAACAAGACATTCCACAAAAGAGATTTGGGGCTTTTGCAGGCAAAATTCTCTGGGTCCTGAGTCTGAGTCCTGTAACAGGAGAAGTACTGGATAGGGACGGAGTGAATGGTGAAGGAGCATTGGGTCAAAATTGAACACTTCCTAAGTAAATGAGGTAGCACTTGTATTTATTACCTTTGTTTATCATGGTTACCCCCAGAAGATGCGAAATAAAGATCAGAGAAAGGAAAGTTTTAAGCAGTCACATAATAAGCTGCACAGACACTGAGATGTGTGTGCTAATCAGACACAATATTCTAGCAGGCAGGCCTGGGAGTAAGAGGAAACGCTTATTATGTAAGCAGGAATTATGCAATATGTTTTATTGTTGTTTTTTTAAAAGACAAAAGAGAGTCACCATGAAAAAGACAGGCCCCATTCACTATACACCCCAATATGCTACCATATTTGATTTAATTTTCTAACTATAACATTCACCCTGTTTTCTGTACACTGTTATTTTATTTAATTAAAATACATCCGCTTTATGATTCTTATCCACACACAGCAAACCAGAGTCTCCCATCTTTTTAGCAGAGATAGAGTGAATTCAGGATGTCAGATTTCCAGGCCTTGATTGTAACCCAGAAGACGGGAAAATCTCACTCAGTACTTGAGTTTTTAAAAATCCATACGTGATCATACAGCTATCAAAGAGGAAGAAAGATCAAAAACACTAAAGTGATGCATAAAGGGCAAGGAGAGGAAAGCGAATGCTTTTGGTCCAGGAAATGATGAATGTGTAACAGGGAGGCCTGAACTAAAAGAGCTTTGACAAATGAATTTTCTTACAAATCAAAGACTAGACAACCAGGGTAAGATTTATCCAGAGCATAAGAAACGTGACAGGTGGTTCAGCTTTTCCGTTTTTAAAGATGAAGAGTTGGTTTGAGTCACATATTTAAATTCAAAATTTTAAAAATTGTATCAGTCTTTTGCTATATTTTGAGCATAAATTAAATCTTTAATCAATGGCATGCTTTAATTAGGTTTTCATATGCATCGTTTATGAAATGATGGTACCAATGATGGCATGTCAAATTTGTGTAAGAAAGCATAATTTTCCTGCTGTCTTTTTTCCAAGTTGAAGGGAAGTTTAGTTCCTTTTAAATAGCAAGACTTTTTTACTCCAGGTAACATTTTCTATCTACTTTTTTTCAGAACAATAATATTTAATAGGAGAACTCTTTATATGTAAGAAAAATCAAATAAATATACATATAAGTTTAAGTTCCTTTAAAGATAATGAGCTCCTTTTTTTCCTATTCCTGCTGCCTTTCCTATATCTAATAATGCAGGATTTACTAGATCTTTCTTACCAATTACCAATCTCAAACACGCTATTTGTGGGTCTTCCTCCTCTTAGAGTCAAATTTGTGGAAACAATGCTATGCCCCAGACTGGACATTCCTTCCAAGGGTGCTAATTTTAGTAACATAGAGAATGTAGCCCAGGAAACTTAAGGGCAGAGAGAATGAAATTTTTAATAGCTTTGCTCTCTTGGTGCTTTGTCTGAAAGAATCACTGTTACACTTGACATTTGTTGCCATTTTGCTTTCTCATTTTGAATCGCGGAGCCAGGTCCGTCTGTGTGTTGAGGGGAGAAAGAGAGATGACCTCAGAAATGTCAGGAGTATTATGAACGGCAGACTGTAAGTTTGGAGAAGGGGGACGATGGTGTTTCACCCATCTGTTTAAATGCTGGCTGTGGTGTAGGCACCTGAAGCAATAGTAAGAAGCTTTTTAGATTTTGCAAGAAGCACAATAATTGGATATGAGAGGTATGGCTTCTTTCCTGGCACAGGCCAGTGCTGCGGTCAAAGCAGGTGCCACAAGGAGCAAAGGGGAGCTCTGGGCAGATCTAAAGGTGGTCTCACTTCCACTGCTTCCTACTTGTGACTTCAGGAGGGTACACAACCCCTCTGAGCTTCACCTTCCTTATCTATAAATTGAAATAAAACTACCTACCTCATGGGGCTATTGAGAAGATTAATAAGATAGTGCCTGCACATCAAAAAATGGGCAGGAGACATGAAGAGGCACTTCTCCATAGAAAACATACAGATGGCTAACAGACACATGAAAAAATGTTCAGCACTAGCTATCAGGGAAATTCAAATCAAAACCACTTTGAGATACTACCTTACATCAGTCAGAATGGCCAAAATTAACAGGACAGGAAACAACAAGTGTTGGAGAGGCTGTGGAGAAAGAGGAAACCTCTTACACTGTTGGTGGGAATGCAAGTTGGTGCAGCCGCTTTGGAAAACAGTGTGGAGATTGGAAGAGATTATGCTGAGTGAAATGAGGCAAGCAGAGAAACTCAAGTATCACATGGTTTCACTTACTTGTCGAGCATAAGGAGTAATGTGGAGGACAGTAGGAGAAGGAAAGGAAATGCGAAGTGGAGTAAATCGGGGAGGGAGAGGAAACATGAAAGACTTGGGACTCAGAAACAAACAGGGTCTGGAGGAAAGGAGGTGGGGGGATGGTGAGCCTGGTGGTGAGTACTGAGGGCACGTATTGTGTGGAACACTGCGTGTGGGGTATAAACAGTGAATCTTGGAACATTGAAAAAATAATGTAATAAAAAATAAAAAATAAAATAAAATCGAATAAAAAAAAAAGATAGTGTCTGCAAAGTGCCAGACTCTATAAGGGTCATTTTACCTTTCCTCCCTTGTTCCTACTTTATCGTCGCAGATAATTTATACTCACAGGTGATCAAGAACTTGTCCTACATCCCTTGTGAGAACCTGGCACAGCCACACAGGGCTAAGAGGTCTAGCAGAGGGAGTCCCTAACCCACTGTGGTGGGTTCACTCCTGCTTCTTCCTGCTGGCCGAGTTTCTGGGCAGACCCTGGGACTGTTGGAGCGAGCACAGGGGACAGTCATTGGTGCTTGTCCACATTTACTTGCCTGTGGATTTTAGGTCAAGAGTCTGCCAGTGAACAACTTAGTACTGTCAGGTGAATTTCTCTGTCTGATGCAGAATGGTCTGAGGCCAAATGCTTGTCTTTGGGTTGCAAGTGGTGAGCAGGACTGGTTGGCTGTCCACAAGAGAGGATTTTTCCTCTATGGGGACATTGAAGCTCTCCTAGAACTGGGCCACCAGCCTCGTTTTAGGACTGGCACTAAGCACTATACCAAATGCCCACTCAAAGCCCAATATAGGCAAGGCAAGTAGGTTTCATCTTGCACTGCAGCTCATATCATGGTAGCTAATGCCTAGACAGCTGTGTGTAGAATTCCAAGAGCTCTCTTCTGGGCTCAGCATAAATGTGTTCCCTGGCCAGTGATGAAGTCTGCTGTAGGTACTGGAGAGGGTATTGGGGAAAACATGACAGAGTTGGAAGCCTCATTCCTTGGGAATCCACAAAGTGCTGCTTTACTTCAATGTTAACATAGACCATTATTCTACAGCTGTCCATATTCACCCACTACAGCACTGTGTAATCACTGAGCAATTCCTTTATCTGGGTGGCAGCACCACAGGCCCATCATTCAAAGACAGTCTTAGTCTCTGGTAAGTGCTGCAAGAGGTTCTGTCCCCCCAGTAATTTTGAATGTCATCAAAGATATTCATTCCTGGATACTACCTTGTTTCTCATGACTTCATAATCCCAGGGGTGCAGGGGCTTGTCCAGAATGCCTTGAAATTATCTAAAGTCAAGGCCAGGGCTAGCTTCCGCGGCTTTCATTATCGCTTCCTGCAGTGAGTGTACATACTGGGGTATAAAATAACAGAAAATGCACCACTCCTAACACAGAAATCCTAGAACTCTGAAATATATTTAAACTCTTTAAACCAAAATCCCGGCTGCTTTCTATCCCTCTGCCTGAGCTATTGATCTTCTGCCAGGAACATGTATTCATGATCAGTCAAAGACGGCATCCCTTGGAGAATTTAATGAAAGAAATCTACAGTAGGCCACCGTCTGCCCATCAACTGTCTCTCCTCCTTGTCAAGAAGAGAAGCAAGGTTGCACATCTGTGCAATGAGTACCAGGTGTTAAATAAAATGATTATCCAAAATCAATACCTTCCCACTGACTCCTGGCTTGCTGTATTAGCACAGGTGAACAAAACAGGGATTCCTGAGAACATATAACTAGTCATAATCATGAAAAAAGACAAAAGACCCTATTTTCAACTTATTATGATCATTGTGAATGTACATTAAGGCTGTTCAACCTCCTCTGGTCATGAATACATTAGGCTATCCCATAACCTGTTTGGGACATTTTTATTTTTCTTCTCATTACTTTTCCAAACTATACAACACAAGCCCCATTATGAAAACACCAATTAGACACCCATGTCAGGAAGTATGCATTTAATGTCTTTCTTTGGTAGAATCTTGGCACCAGATCTCCAGTCCTTCGAATGGTATGACTCTGTATTGGAAGTGTCCACAGTTCTCCACTTGGCCCATCTCTGTCTAACTTGGTCATTTTCAAATAAGTTTAATCTGAAAACTCTTTGTGCTTTTTTTTTTTTTACAAATGAAATTTCACCAAGAAGCCTGGATTAGTTTCTGAAGGCTCCTGTAACACAGCACCATAAAGTGGATAACTTCTACAGCCGAAATTTATTATCTCACAGTTCAGGAGGGTAAAGGCTCAAAATCAAGATATTGGCAAGGTTGTTTCCTGCTGAATGCTTGAGGGAGAATCTATTACGTGCCTCTCTCCAGGCTTCTGGTATTAGCATACCTTGGTTTGCAGAAGTACTCATCTCTACCTTCATTTTCAGATGGGATCCTCCCTGTGTGCTTTTCTCTTGTATCCAAATTTCCCCTTTTTATAAAAACACCAGTCAGGGGCGCTTGGTGTCTCAGTCAGTTGAGCGTCTGCTTTCAGCTCAGGTCATGATCCCAGGGTCCTAGAACTGAGCCCCACTTCAGGCTCCCTGTTCAGGAGTAGCCTGCTTCTCCCTCTCCCTCTCCCTCTATGGGCTCTCTCCTTGTTGGGGGGTGAGGGAGGAGAGAAGCACCAGTCCTATTGGATTAAGGATCATTCTAAGGATTAACTTTAATCATCTGTAATTATTTCCAAATAAGATCACATTTACAGGCATTAAGGGTTAGGAATTTCACAGCTTTTGGGGGAACTCAATTCACCCAGTAACAAATTTCAGGGATAAAACAAAGGGTGAATCTGCTTACCTTGAAGGGGGAAGGGGCATAGAGTGCCTGACACCTTCTTCTCCCTTCCGTTCCTCCCTCTTCCCTCTTGCCATGCCTCCAAAGCACCCTGAGCTCCACAAAACACAGTTTGAGAAATCACTGTTCCAACACAATGGGCATGCAACAAACAGATATTTCACTAACTGTCAGAGGTCTAGCAAGAGTTAAGCCTTGCCATCATCATAGTGTATACCTTAAACCTACACAATAGTATATGTTGATTATATCTCCATAAAGCTAGAAAAAAAATCAAAGCTAAAAGAGTTCACTTTTGCATATACCAATTTAACATTAAGTCAGTCTTAACCCAGACCTGTGACTTGTTTTTGCTGTAAAGAATAACTCCTGGAAGAAAGTACAGGAAGGCTATGAGGCCCATAGGGAAGATTGTAATGGAACTGCCTCCTGTCTGAATATCATTTCTGGGGAGTCTCACTGCATCATTTTGGAGAGCGAGGTATTTTCCATCAAACCCTCACTATCAATTCACAAAATGCTCCTGGCACTTTCTTATGGGAGCCAAACCTCCCATTAGCTATTAGCACAAACCAGCAGAACCTCAAAGGCATGAGTAGTCAGCCAAGAACAGATTTATTTACTGGCCCTCTTTTTTTCTCTCACTGCCAGATCTGGAACCTTCCCAAATCACAGAGCCAGAAAGCCAATTCTAAGCCCTCTGCATTTTAATTTCCAAAGGTCCCCAGCTATCCAATTGCCTGCTATACAGGCAGAATTTGTCCATCTTGCAGCCCTGGCCAGACCGTCTCTCGTTCACCATAGAGCAACAAAAAGTAGATAGGAGAACTTGCTAGCTCCTCAGTGAGGGCCCATGCCTCAAATCATCACCTTCCATTCCCTCCATCTTGTTCTTCGGGCACATTGGTTTCTATTAACTTCCTTGGGATAGAGCTAGAAAAATACTCTCAATCTGTGGCTACTGAGAAAGCTATATTTACGCCATGATGGCCTGGAAGGAATCTTCTACCAGAATCCCAGGATGCAATCACAAATATCTTTTCCAAACCTTCATAACCCATCTCAATCATATTAGTGGATAAACAAAATGTCCCATCAGTTCTACTCTAAATGAGCATGTTCGTCCCTTAAAAGGCATGCAAGAAAAACCACAAGGCATATGGAGAAAATGGGGTCAGGGAACAACTCAAAAACTTTGTCAGTGACATAAAAAATAGGAAGTTAGTAAAAGGGGTAATACAGTTTTGCACATACGAAATGGTTAAGAAATGCATACATACCCTAGTAAATAGGCTGTTTTTCCTTGAAAAAGATGTGAAGTTTACTTGCTGAAGTGGAGGACAGGAAGGCCGCAGCTTCTGAGTTCTTGTGGAGAGATGGAGGAAAACTTGACTGAAACTTCATGGAAAATTGTAACTCTATGAGGGGATGAGCTTGGCTTATAATGCACGTGGGAAACCAAGGTAGGGAGTAGACTTTGAGGCACGTTCATGCGTGCATTCTGTGTATTTCTGCACAAGTCAGTTCCACGGGGTGCAGTTTTCAGTACTTACCTATTATTTCTCATGGACAAAGTCATGCACAGACAAAAGCAAGGCCTGCCTGATGTTTAAAATTTTCCCTCATGTAGCTATCAGATTGCGACAAATCTACATTTTCAAAGCAAGCATTAGAGATTGCAGAATGCAATGTGCTTAGGGCCACACCTTCAATTTTTACCATCTGTCAGAGAATATCAGGCCAACTTCTTCAAATACACCCTTCTTCTGCCCCCAGAATATCTCTTGACATATTAATCCCCGATTTTATCTTCATTACTTTTCAGCACCCACTGACCTCTGCCCCTAGGTCATTCTAAGGCAAGGAGCAAACACACCTGGCTGAGGCATTCTGAGTAAACTCCAAGAAAGTCCTTGAGAGGGGAAACCAGACCCAGTTGTCCATTGCATGTCTACACTGGACAACCTGGCTACAAATTTGTCTACAAAGCTAGGAAGCCAGCTTCACCAACTTTTGTCGGGGGTAGGGGTTCCAAAAATTGTCCTGAGAATACAAATATAACTCCTGGTAACATCATGATTCATCTCGGGTTTCCCTTTTCCTCCTCCCCCTCCCCGTTCCCCTCCTCTCCTCCTCCTCCTCCTTCTTCTCCTTCTTCTTCTTCTTCTTCAAGATTTTATTTATTGATTTGCCAGAGAGAGAGAGAGAGAACAAGAGAGTGAGCACAAGCAGGGATAATAGCAGACAGAAACAGAAGCAGACTCCCTGCTGAGCAAGGAGCCTGATGTAGGACTCAATCCCAGGATCCTGGGGTCATGACCTGAGTTGAAGGCAAATGCTTAACCAACTGAGTCACCCAGGTGTCTCTCCTTTATCTTCTTGTATGGCACTGAATCGCATATAGAGCTTCCCACTTAATATTTTAATCCACATAAACAGCCCAGAGAAAGCAGGTTATTTGGAGTCCCTGAGAAATAGCAGAGATTGTTATGCTCTCCAGTGTAACACCCCACCCCCACTGTGGGAGGCCCAGATTTGGTCAGACATGACCTGTCCACACATGTAGACACAGAGGTCTCCTGAGCAGAAGATAGCATATTCTTGATATGGGGATATGAGAGAATGAGAGCAACTTTGACAGATTCCAGGGTAGGTTTGCTTGGGTCAGTCTTTGGGCTGCCTCTACAAAGAAGAACTTGCTTCAGACTTTGTTTTGAGCCTCTGTTTCCCTGAAAGCTACCTGGGATGCTTACTTTGGGCTTCAGCCTTCTTACAACTTGATCCCCCCCCCCACCTCCTCCTTCTTTGGACCAAAGCTAATTTCTCAGTTTCTTCTGCATTAGACCTTTCTACTCTGCCATGACCCCTGACAGTGGAGATGGTTCCTTTCCCCTTGCCTTGCCAGTAACCATGATGTACACTCTCCACTCCTCACTATTTCCTATTGGCTGCCAGAGCTCCATTTTCACAATTAATCTGTTGGGATTGATGTTCCCCTCACTTCCCCATGAACTCAAATCCCTTGCCCTTCTTTTTTCTCTTTTTTAAGATCTATATATTTAGGTTAAAGAAAGAGTGGGGGGGGTGGCAGAGGGAGAGGGAGACAGAAAAGTCCTCAAGCAGACTCCCGACTGAATGTAGTGTGGAAGGCAGGGCTTGACTCCAGGACCCTGAGATCACGACCTGAGCTGAAGTCAAGAGTTAGCACTTAACCCACTGAGCCACACAGGTGCCACAACATCCCTTGTCCTTCTAACTCTGCCTCAAACTGCATCTGCCTAGATGAGCCAACAGTAAGGGACTTTTCCCCAGGTTATGACTGCATACGGAGCTCATGGGTGTCTCTTAGACCAGTATGGGAACAACCTCATACATGTTTTCAGTTTGCGTCATTTTCAAAATATTGTGAGAACTCATTGTATTGTTTAAGGGAATCAATTTAGTGACTGCATTGCCAAAGAAATGCCACATTCACTCTTTCCAAATAGTATAACTTTAATGGTATCTTGTAATTTACAATTATACCAAGATAATAGCATGTATTTTACTAATAAACTGTATTGATATTTTGATTAGCAGTTTGGCAATTAATCAATGTTTGATATTGTGAATCATTTTAGGATGAATCTATAGACAGGTTTGAATCAGCAGTCTTACCTCCATTTTACATGAATAAAGGCATAAGAAGGTAAATTGATCTCAACATGAAATGAAGGCACTGACATGGAAGCTTTCTTCACTTATTCTCTGATATCAACATGTAAAGCAAATGAACTCTCTTGATGTCCACACAATGCATTTAGGGCCCCCATTGTTTCCTTGTATTAAAAAGTTGTGCTTGTCCTAACTAAATTTCTACAGACCGTATTGTATTTACTGCAATCTGTTTGATCTGCACTTCAGTTTGGTTATCAACACTGATAGCCAAAAAGTGAATTTACTAACAGGAATCCAATTATAAAAACAATATTAATAAAACTACACAGCTGCCCTTCTGTATTTTAGGGCAACTTAAAAAAAGGATTTAACTTCCTGTTTATGTGACAAATCCAATGCATCATATAAAACATAGTCAAAGGGAAGAAAAACATTTTTATGAAAGTAACAGAGTGCAGAGGCCCCTGGGTGGCTCCATCAGTTGAGGGACCAGCTCTTAATTTCAGCTCAGGTCATGATCTCAGAGTCCTGGGATCAGGCCCTGCATTGAGCCTTGTGCTCAGCATGGAGTATGCTTGAGATTCTCTCTCTCTCTCTTTGCCTCTCGCCCTACTCCCGCGTGCATGCTTTCTCTCCAAATAAATAAACCTTAAAAAAAAAAGAGAGAGAAAGTAACAGTGTAAAACAGTTTATTTTTAAAACTAAGATGGTAGAGGCGCCTGGGTGGCTCAGTTGGTTAAGCAACTGCTTTCGGCTCAGGTCATGATCCCAGAAACCCAGGATCGAGCCCCACATCAGACTTCCTGCTCAGTGGGAAGCCTGCTTCTCCCTCTCTCAGTCCCTCTGCTTGTGTTCCCTCTCTAGCTGTGTTTCTCTCTGTCAAATAAATAAATAAAATCTTAAAAAAAAATAAGATGGTAAATAATTTAAATGTATATACATACACACACACTGAAACCAGTGAATGAGATTATAACAAAGTCACATAGGAAATAACAATTCTTTGTCGTTCAGATGAAGTAAAAATTAAAATAAAATTGAAAATTAAAGAGATTCAAGAAAGCTGATTTATTGAAAAGACAATCAAATAATTAAAACGTGACATACAGGGTGCAATTGAAAAATAATTTAAGACATTTTCAGAGAAAAAAAGAAAGGAAATATTTAGCATTTATTATAATATCTGAGTTTCCTATTCTTCAGCCAAAAATTCTGGAAAATTCCTAATTTTAAATAAAATACACTCAAGAGTTTTAAAAGAGCACTGAAAATCATTTTGGAACTGGAAAATATATTGTGTGACATACAGCTTTTAGGAGAGATAGGATACAAGTCAATGACATGAAGAAATGGAAAGAATAAAGACACAAGAAACAACACAGACACTGAAAAAAATAACAATATTTCATACAGAAGATAGCTAATACAAGCAGAGCATTGGGGTCTCAGATTAGGAAGAACAGCAGTAGGACTGATTCTTTTCATAAACTAAAAAGAGCTTAAAAGTGGTTTACTTTTTCATCCCACAAGGAAGTAAGTGTAGTAAGTCCTAAGTCTATGCTAAGTGTGTGTTTCAGTGTGTGCATGTGTTTTGTGTCTGTGCATGTTTGTAGGCATAGCCACAGGTGTACATTCTATGATATGAGTGTGTGTGTGTGTGTGTGTGTGTGTGTGTGTGTGTGTGTGAAGACCCTGGAGAATCTAGACACTTCTGTCCTTCATCTCACACATCCTTAAAACTGTATTGTTATTTTGATTAGTGGTTTGGCATTTCATCAATGTCTGATATTGTGAATCATTATAGGTTTGAATCAACAGCTTATCTCCATATTCTAAAATAACTTGAAATGAATGAAAGAATAAGAAAGTAGAGTCATCTCAATATAAAATGAAGGAAGGCATAAAGCAAAGAAAAGAGTATTTACAGGGCTTCTTCTTTTTTTTTTTTTTAATTGGGGAACAGTTTAATGGTTAAAGCCATCATTTTTAGTCATATATCTCTGAATTCAAACTCTGATATGCCACTTCTACACCATGTCCCATGGGCCAATTGAATTAGTCTCCCCATGGTTCGGTTTCTTTACATAATGAGGATGGCAGTAGTTTATTCATAAGACAATTTTAAGAACTGAGTGAGAGGGGTGCCTGGGTGTCTCAGTTGTTGAGCATCTGCCTTTGGCTCAAGTCATGATCCCAGGGTCCTGGGATTGAGCCCCTCATTGGTCTCCCTGCTTGGCGGGAGGCCTGCTTCTCCCTCTCTCATTCCCCCTGCTTGTGTTCCCTCTCTCACTATGTATCTCTCTGCCAAGCAAACAAACAAACAAACAAATAAAACAACTGAGTGAGATAATGTATAAATGAGCTTGGCACAAAGTGTGTAATCCATACATAGTAGTCATTGTAGTCATTAATTACTGATAAACACACCAAGTCCTAAACCAAAGTAAGACACACCAGAAAGTCCAGCAAGAAAGCAGGAGTTAGGAGAAAAGAATGGGCTCACTGGACCCTGTCCTAGCTCCAAGCCTTGCTCACAGGGGAACCTGTAGCCTCATTTTTTTAAATTAATTTATTTTTACATTATTTTTTTTCAGTGTTCCAAGATTCATTGCTTATGCCCCACACCCAGTGCTCCATGCAATACGTGCCCTCAATACCCATGACCAGGCTCACCCATTCCCCCATCCCCTCCTCTCCAAGACCCTCAGTTTGTTTCTGAGTCCAACTCCCATGTTTCATCCTCCTCCCTGATTTACCCCACTTCGCATTTCCTTTCCTTCTCCTACTGTCCTCCATGTTACTCCTTATGCTCCACAAATAAGTGAAACCATATGATACTTGACTTTCTCTACTTGGCTTATTTCACTCAGCATAATCTCCTCCAATCTGGTCCATGTTGCTACAAATTTGGGTATTCATCCTTTATGATGGAGACATAATATTCCATTGTATATATGGACCATGTCTTCTTTATCCATTCATCTGTTGAAGGGCATCTTGGCTCTTTTCACAGTGTGGCAATTGTGGCCATTGTGCAGCTTCATCTAAGATAGACCCCACATCCCTGACTGTTCTCCTCTGGGTAGCCTGTGACTGACCACACAGTCACCCTAGGAAGGAAATCATTACAGAGCAGAAAGAGTGAGTTGCCACAATAAATTTCGTAGTAAAGTACTCTGCGTCGTTGTATTCTGCCTCGTCATAAGAAATGTTAGTTAATGATGACAAATCCACTATCTTATTGTTTAATTTAGATATTTAAAGTAATATATTTCCTATTTTTAATAACTTTCTTTCACTACCAGTCTGAGAACTAGAATGAAAAGTTTTTCTGCGAGCCATTTCCCAGAATGCAATAGATCACCTGGTTGTATGTGTCTAAGTATATTTACTGAAAAGTACGTTCACAAACACACACAGAGAGAAACATAGCACACCCAGCTGTGTAAGTAGGAAATGGCTTTAAGATGTATCAGCAAATCAGCAACCAAATCATTAAACTGACAGGAAACCTAGAACATAATTCTGATATTATTTTTGAAAAGGATATACTGGATCTGACTAGAATGCTTTAAGAGACCAGTTTGAAAAACATCTTTAAAGGAAAAAGTAGGGAAGTGTGGCTGGGTAGAAAAAGAAACAGATGCTCTCACTGGAATAAAAAGCCAAATTACAAATACTTGAGCTTTACAATGGTTTTAAATAACCCTGTATGGTGCAGCATAAGAACTTTCAGCTTTAATGAATGCAAAAGTCATTTTATCATACCAGTGTTGGAGCATTTTTTTTCTTTTTATGTTTCCTTTTCATTCATTCTTGGTTCATTTCATTTTTTTCCTCGTGACCTGGCTCTTTGTTCCATTACAAGCTAGGACTGTACTAGCAAAGGGAAATGGACCAAAGAGACATTTATCTCAATAATTCAGGCAGAAATAACTGATACTGGAAGCAGCAAGATGTTTTAGACAAAAGAGAATTCTTGCCTGGACTAACCCCAGACCTGGTTTGGTTTCAGACATAAACTAATGTATTGATGATCCCACAGGGTGGGACTCTGATCCCGAGCTTTGGGAAAGCTTTTGTGAAAATGGCACTATTGTCATATATGTGAATATTTACTTCTGAATACCACTATTCAACTCTCATATTCTGAAAAAACATAGTAATGGAAAACTGCATGCATCCAACATTTATAAAGCCCCACAGGCTCAGATTCTAAATACTGGAGTGGGTGTTGAGTAGCAGGGCTGTCATCAGGTGCTCTGCCTTATAATGACGTCGCCTGTAGCATTTCCAGAACCTGCCAATAGACGTCAGGGGATGGAGCTTTGACTGGATGAAGATATCTCCCAAATCAGTATTTAGACTGTTTCCACTGCTGGGGAGAAAAGCAAACAGATTGAAGCAAAAAGTAGAAAAATCTAAAAGTTGCCTTCTGACCACAGACTTTGTTGATGGGGATGGGGGACAAGAGAAATATAAGGTCAATGATGGAAACGATGAGCTGGGAAAGTGGTCTGCCTGTCCTCTGAAATGGCCTTGGCCAGGAACATTTGGAAAAGAAATGCCTGTTCTAAAGAGAAGATATTTTTAACGTTTCTTTAAAATATTTTTTAACAAGGAAAAGAAAGTTACTCTGTGTTGGTGGTGTTTTTCCAGTGGGAAAATTAATTTAGGAGAAAAATGAATGATATCTAATGGAATAAACTAAATAGAATACATCCGGGAAACTCAAATCAAGCAGAATTTACCAAATTTAAAAGGGATAAAAGGAAGAATGAGACTTATTTTAAGATAACAAGGTAAAAAAAAAGATCAGAACTTAAATAGGATTTTTAAAAGGAATAGACATTCATTTGAGATTAGAAAGAATGGAAATCACTAAACAAAGCTATCTACTATTCCCATTTATCTTTGGAAAAGTGGTTGCAGGGAGAGGTTTCTTTTTCAATTAGTCTTCATTAGCCCAACAAAAATTCATATTGAGAAAAGTGGAATCAAAGATTGGCTTTTGTTTTTAACACATTTCCTCTGAGGACATTTTTCTGGTATGGAAAAATGGTTCTCCTATAGAATGATTCTAGATGTTAAAGGCAACAGAAGACTTGCTTTATCCTAATGACTTAATATTTACTTTTTTTGCATACAAGCAATGGCCAGATAGAGCTCAGCAAATAAGCATAATGAGATGAAGAAAATGTTATTCCTTAGATTTCACGGTGGGAGGAGAGCCTGCCTCTGGGTCGGCTATAGCTCTGGGTTGTTCTTCCCAGGACCAAGCCCCAGAGAGGACGCCCAGGGAAGACAAGAGCAGGGGGCTTGGGAGGGGGACCGGCCTATAACCCTTCATGTCCTCCAGCAGCTGGAGATGGTGGAAGGTGTAGGATGGAAGTCCGCCCTATAACCCTTCATGTCCTTCATAAAATTACCATTTTCACCAGTTTTCTGGTGGGAAATCATGAGGAATCAAGGATCTGTACCCCATCTAGAGATCCTCTGCTGTGCTTCCTCTAGGAGGCAAATGAATTGAGAAGGGAAATTAATAATATCCAAGTTTAGAAACATAGAAACAGAGCCACTTAGGAGCTTGAGGTAGAAAAACTGGTACCTGCAAACCCACAACAGAGAACTCTGGTGGGGAGATGGAAGTAAGGGCATTGACTGAGGAGGTGGGAGGACTTGGGGCTCACCTCCGTCTGCAACCAAGCATCCTCCACATTTGAGAGGCCAGGGAACCCTAGTGGCACCTACAGTATAGGAGGTCCATGTACAACACATGGGTGTCTTCATGGCCACACAGCTGCAAAAGCAAAGACAGGTGCATCCACCCTGACGCTCACGTCCAGGTCCCCTTCCCACCCAAGCCTGAGGGAGAAGAACAGACCACTATGTTCAGACATTGTGGTACCATTGTGTGCATTTGTTTTTTAAATGAGTAAGAAAGGGATAGCCCTAAAAAATAACAATAATAAAATAATGAAAATTGAAAAAATTGAAAAAAAGGGATATCCCTGTGAAATGGCATGGTGGACAGAAGGCATATTTCTCAGAGGGGGAGGAGTGAAAACCATGAGGCCTCATATACTCCCAGTCAAGAGAGCTGAACTGGGCTGAGACCCAGTTAAGTGGTCAATTAGAAAGTAACAGTCAAGCTTTCATTCACTTACAGTGATAGTCCAAGCAAGAGGCCAGAAAGAGGGTGCTAGCTCCCCCAGGGTTTCATTTTCTACCCCATGAAATAGGACCAGTGTGAAGGTCAGATATATTTGCTGTAGAGGGGAGGGGAGGAGTCATCTCACTGCCAAGGAAAACCCCAGATTAAAGTCTCCTGCCGTTTTATAGACCTGGGGAGGGCTGGGGGAGGAAGCAGTAGGGGATAGGATGAAAAGTACTGAATATTGAAACAGGAGAGAAAAATATCTTCAAGCCCCCTGTCCCCTATAACATGGTATCAACAGAAGCAGCTGAGAAAGGCCTCCACCGAGAGCTGCTTAATCGTAAGGCCTCCAAAGGGGAGAGGGAGGGCACCTAAAGTAGGAATACAGATATGCAAGAGACCGTGGTGTGTGTGTGTGTGTGTGTGTGTGTGTGTGTGTGTGTGTGTGTGATCTCAAGCCTGAGTCCTGACTGCAGCTCCCTTCAGAGACAGGCTTGCACTGGTGTGCACAAAGTCTAATCTGGGAAAGAGGCTTTCCCATGAGATGAGCCAAGTTAAGACTCTGCAGTTGCCTGTGGTCGGGCCCAAAGTAGCACACATTGGATTTGGACCCAGAACCAGAATCCTCACTCTCTAGTTAAAATTTCTAATACTAAAATGATGAGCTATTTGGGGCTACCAAAATCTGATGCTTTTATACGCACAACACAATATTCTTCATTTTCTCCATGAATAATTGGGAGGAGGCTTCTTTTTCTGATAAATGATGGTATCAGCATATAGAGACACAAAGAAATTTAATAGAATTTACATTTCAGCCAAGGATCAGAACTGTGCAACAACTTGCTTTGTATTCAGCTTCCCTTTTTTTTTTTTTTTCTGGTTTTTCCTGTGTCCTACAATGTTGGGAGGATTTTTTTAGTAAGGCGATAAACAGATCAGACATTTGAAGAGAAGAATACACTGCTTTGTCTGTTTTCCATTTCCTTCTGTGAAAGAATTCATCCTACAAAATTCCAACTGAGATAACTCCTTGATTAATCAAATAATCCTTTTCTTATCAGTTAATGTATCCTCTCAGAAAAAGCAAAACCTTCATGTGCAATTTAGCAGCTCCGACCCAAGAGTCTTGCCAGTGGCCTCTAGCAGATGGATTAACCACTAAAGAAACTCAAGTTACAAGATCCTCAATTAATACTTCTCTATAAGAGAACTTTATCTATGCCGTCGTGGTTGTCCTTGAATGGGAAGCATTAAGGAAAAGAATCATCTATGGAGGACCCAGATAAGAGAGTTCAGTGCTTGGTATGCCCCTATGAATCATTCCACCCTGTCTGCTTAGGCTATGGTCCCACCTAAGAGAGAAAGGTTTCCTGTGGAGGTCAGCAGTCTTTTGTAGGTGTGCAGTTTGGCTTCAGGTCTGATCCAGCCCCCAGAGAATCTCATCCACAAGTAGAGGTCACAAAGGTTCCTTCAACTCTGAAGACTTCACATGAGCCTGGATCCCCGGTCCCTACCTTAACACACATATGCAATGTTTACCTCCTGCCTGACACTACCTAATCAGTTTGCTAATGAAAATCCATTTAATCCATACATAAATTCCATTCCTTGGCTAGATGTTATTACTCCCATTTTGTAGAGGAGCATCCAGATACAGAGAGAGGGAGACACTGGCCAAAGATCACACATCTAAGAATTGTCAAAGCTGAGTTAGGACACCCGGTGGTCTGGGTATTTTACCACCATGCTAATCCTCTCTACATGAAACAGAGGGACCACATGGTTCATGTGGTTCCTTGAGATCTTGCAGTGCCTCCAAGATCAGGAGGTGGAGGTCCTTTCTCAAAAGCCCCACAATCAGCTCCACAACAAAAAGAGTATTTGTTTAAAATCCAGCCACCATCTGAGCCCAGAATGCAGCATGGAGTGAAAGGACTATTTATTTTATAACAGAGTTTTGTGGTGAAAGGAGGTAAAGGAACACAGTTAAAGAGAGTCCTTCAGTAAGCACACTTAGATTTAAATACACTGATCTATTTTCCTTCAACTCAGGAATTTTTAAAGATGTACTTATGGTTTTATGCACCCACGCCACATTCCCCTGATTCCTCTGTTTTATGATGAAGACAAAGCAGGATGTAGCTGGTGACTTTTGACTGGAGACTCTTGTTCCTAGCTGCCTTGTCCTACTTGTCACCTGACAGAGCCCCAGTCTACTGAATACTGGCAGGAAGGGGCATGACAGGTGCTGGGGCTACATTGTTAATTTCAAATTCAACAGAAGCTTCTCATTGAAAGTCATTGCTACATTTGGTTTGATCTCTATGTTTATCTTATGTAACATAGTGACCTTTTTAAAAACAAACTTTATTTTTTCTCTCCTGGTTTTATTGAGATATAATTGACATACAGCACTTTATAGTTTTAACGTGTATGACAAAATAACTTGATTTTTATATATTGTGAAATGATTGCCACAATAAGTAAGAATTAACATCCATTATATCACAGAAATAAAAAAATTGCTTCTTTCCTTGTGATGAGAACTTTCAGGATCTACTCTCTTAGCAACTTTCAGATCATACAGCAGTATTAGCTCTAGTCACCATGCTGTACATTACATTCCCCGGTATGTACTTACCTTATAAATGAAAGTTTGTACCTTTTGACCACCTTCCTCCAATATTCTCCCCACCCCACCCGTGTGGCCTTTGGTAATCACAAATCTCATCTCTTTTTCTAGGAGTTTTTTTTTCAAAAGACCTTAATTTTTTAAAGCTTGTTTACATTCACAGCAAAATTGAATGGAAGATACAGATATTTTCTGTATAATCCCTGTCCTTCATATGCAAAACCTCCCTGACTATCAAAATCTCACACTGGTGGGGCGCCTGGAGGGCTCAGTCATTAAGTGTCTGTCTTCAGCTCTGACCATGATCCAGGATCCTGGGACTGAGCCCCACATCGGGCTCCTTGCTCGGCTGGAGGCCTGCTTCTCCTTTTCCCTCTCTCCCTGTTTGTGTTCCTCTCACTGTCTCTTCGTGTCAAATAAGTTTTTAAAATCTTAAAGAAAAAAAAAATCCCACACTGGCAGTATATGAGACTCTCTGTCCTGTCTTCTCATCATTGCTGTGAACCTAAAAATGCCCTAAAAACTCATTTATTAATTAAAAAAATAAAACTTACACCAAAGTAGTACATTTGCACAATTAATGAGCCTACACTGTACATCATGGTCATAAAAGTTCATCATGTACATTAAAGCTCATTCTTGGTGACCTACATTCTGTGAATTTTAACAAATGTACAATTACATCTATCCATCATTAGAGAATCATACAGAATAGTTTCACTGCCCTAAAACCCTTCTGTATTCCATCTATTCATGCTTCCTTCCCCAACTGATCCCCAGCAACTACTGATCCTTTTATGTTTCAAAATGTTTTGCATTTTCCAGAATGTCATATTGTTGGAATTATATGGTATATAGCTTTTTAAATTGGTTTCTTTCATCTGATAATACATATTTAAGTTTCCTTCATATCTTTTTGCAGCGTTCATAACATTTATTTTTAGCACTGAATACTACTCCATTGTCTGGATGTACCACAGTTTATTTATCCTTTCATCTACTGAAGGACATGTTGGTTGCTTCCAAGTTTTGACAAGTATTGATAAAGCTTCTATAAACATCACGTACAGGTTTTTATGTGGACATATGTTATCAGCTCCTTTGAGTAAATATCAATGAATATGACGGTTGAATCAAATAGTGAGAGTAACTTCAGGTTTGTCAAAAATTGCCGAACTGTATCATTTTGCATTTTCCCAGTCAATGAAAGAGAATTCCTGTTGCTCCATATCCTTCCAAGTATTTGGTGTTGTCAGTGTTCTGGACTTTGGCTGTTCTAGTAGCTGTGTAGTGCTATCTCACATTTACTTTAACTTAACATTCCCTTATGACATATACTGTTGACCATCTTTGCATATGCTTATTTGCCATCTGAATATCTTCTCTTGTGAGATGTCTCTTCTTTGCCCATTTGTTCATTTTCTTTTCTTTTCTTTTCTTTTCTCTTTCTTTTTTTAAGATTTTCTTTATTTATTTGACACAGAGAGAGAACACAAGAAGTGAGAGCGGTAGGCAGAGGGAGAGGGAGAGGCAGGCTCCCCGCTGAGCAGAGAGCAGGAGGGGCTGTATCCCAGGGCCCTGGGATCATGACCTGAACCAAAGGCAGATGCTTGACCAGCTGAGCCACCCAGGCGCCCCCATCACTTGTTCATTTTCGTATTGCTATGTGTTAAGAGTTTTTTTGTATACTTTGGAAAGCAGTCCTTTATCAGACATGTTTTTGCAAATATCTTCTTCCCTACTGTGGAGAAATCTGAAGAAATATTTTCTTTGTAAGTCAGTAGCTTATTTACTCATTCTCTTTAGAGTGTCTTTTGCAGAGCAGAAGTTTTTAATTTTAATGAAGCCCATCTTATCAATTATTTCTCTAATGGACTATGCTTTTGGTGCTGTATCTAAAAAGACATCACCATATCCAAGGTCACTGAGTTTTTCTTTTCTATTATGTTCTGGGAATTTTATAGCTTTATGTTTTACACTTAGGTCTATGATCTATCTTGAGTTAATTTTGGGGGATGATTTTCAACATTTTTGCTTATAGATGTCCAATTGTTCTAGTACCATTTGTTAAAAACACTGTATTCCATTGTCTTATCTTAGGTGAGGTAACCATACTTATGTGGGTCTATACCTGGGCTCTCTGTTCTGAACCACTGATGTGTTTGTCTATTCCTTCTCCAACAAGCAAGTTTTGAATGGGCCCCTTTTACCTTTGTTGTCCTTATTTGAGAGGTTCCAAAAACTATATTCAATATTGGAGCATGAGTTTATTAGACAAATGCTGTCTGCCAGCCCTGGACTAGGTAGGCCTGAAGAAAAATAAGATAAAGTGAGTGCATGATAAAAATTTAAAATTCTGTTGAATACCAGAAGAAGTCCTTCAAAACACTACCAATAATGCCCTATATGATAGTGACAACTAGAGATGCCAATACTAAATCTTATGGTTCTATCTAGGAGACAGCCATCACTTCCTATTGGTAAGATCTGACCATTATGGAGTTCTGATACTCATCTTTGTATAAATATCATTTTTATTAAACTACAATTGATACATAATGTTATGTTAGTTTCACACGTGCAGTATATTGATTCAACAATTCTATTACTCAGTGCTCACTGAGTAAGAGTAGTCATCATACAACATTATTACAATATTATTGACTATATTCCCTAAGCTGTACTTTTCATCTCTGTGACTTATGTATTTTATAACATCTATTTTGCCCATCTTCTCATCCTCCTCCCCTCTGGCAACAAACAGTTTGTTCTCTGTATAAATATCGTTTTTAATGATTAAAAAATACCCAAGGAGAAGAAGAATTTCTTGCTCTTGAAAAGCAAGAAAAAATAAGTATAGTATTATATCATTTAAAGAGTGTGGTACTGTGCTTTATAATAAGAAAAATAGATTAAGTATATTTAGTCTTATCCTATTTCTGGCCCAGAGCTTCGAAAAACCCTTGCAATTTCCTAGGTGAGAAGAGACATAAAAGTGTCTTTTATTGTATTAATAAGGTGACTTTAGGACCACACTAATAGTAGAGGTTGATTGCCAGAACAAGGAATCATGTGATTAGAGGGTGGGAACTTGCAGTCCTCTCTCCCTGGCCTCAGGGGTGAGAAGAGGGGATGGAGGTTGAATCAATGTCAGTGATCCATGATTTCATCAATTATGTCTATGTAGTAAAGCTTCCATAAAACCCCAAAAGAATAAGGTTCACAAAACTTCCAGGTTTTTGAACACATGGAGCTGTGGAGAAAATGGCTCACTCAGAGAGGGCCTAGAACCTCCACAGCTCCTCCCCACCTACCTTGCCCTATGCATCTCTTCCATCTGGCTGTTCCTGAGTCATATCTTTTATAACAAATCAATAATCAAGTTCATAAAATGTTTCTCTGAGTTTTGTGACCCACTTGAGCAAATTAATCAAACTTTCTCAAATAAACTGTGATGTATTGCAATGGCTGTAAGCCCAATTTATTTTATTCATGCTCTTCATTTGAATAGGTCTTCAGCTTCACGGGCAGTTCTGGCTGTTGGCATCTACAGTCCCTTTCTTGAATTAGTTGATTTGAAGCAGCATTAAAATATTTTAATAGGCCCCTTGACAAGACAGCGGGCCAACATTTACTAAACTTTGAAAAACACTGTCCTTTTGGGTGCCGGATGGCTCAGTCATTAAGGGTCTGCCTTCAGCTCAGGTCATGATCCCAGAGTCCAGGGATCGAGCCCTGCATCAGGCTCCCTGCTCGGCGGGAACCCTGCTTCTCTCTCCCACTCCGCCTGCTTGTGTTCCCTCTCTAGCTGTGTTTATCTCTGTCAAATAAATAAATACAATTTTAAAAATAAAATAATAAAATAAAATAAAATAAAATAAATAAAATAAAATAAAATAAAATAAAATAAAATAAAATAAAATAAAATAAAATAAAATAAAATAAAATAAAATAAAATAAAATAAAATAAAATAAAATGAAATACTGCACTTCCAAGGGGATTATTGAAACATTTCTACGCTCTGACAGCAAATAAGGATACTGACCACCAAATACATCTTTGGCAAATGAGCATTGGTAGTTCTGTCTTTGTTTCTGATTTTCCTTTTGTTAGGTCATTTGAACAATGATGAAAGAATATGTCATAGAGGTAATTTCCTCATTCAAGCCCACCTCCTACATGCAGGATGCAGGTAAACACTTGAGCTATTAAGACTAGTTTTTCCTTTTAACTGATTTATGTTCCAAAGAGCTATTTTCTAATTTACTGGAAGGTAATTTGTCTGCCCCCAATTAAAGTGCTTAATTTTCCCCATGTCCCTTAGGCAGTAGTATAGAAGAAGCAACCAAATATAACATGTTTTTATACATAAAGAATTCCAGCCTCGTGAGATGAGTTTTCTTCTGCAGCTATCACTGGAGCACCCACTATGTGCCTGTGCTCCCGGCACGTGCAAGCTTACACACTCCCTTGTGGGCCCTCAGCAGCAAGTGAGGTGGGATTTCAGGTTCCCTCCCTGCAGGGCAGGCCTGCTCACCCAGAAGGGAGGTGGGCACCCCCTTCTCTGGGGGTCATGTCTGCCAGTCACGCCATCTCTCTTACCCCTAGAGAGAAAGCCCTTCTCCACCCACTGGCTAATGTACTATTTCACAACTCTTGTCCCTTTAAGATGATTCAATGGATCCATCCCTTAATATTTTATTCTCAGGAAGACTACAAGATGGCTGTGGTTTTCCTCTTTCATGTCAGTGTGGCATCTGAGGATATCTGAAAGGGAGCAAGGTGAAGGGTGACACAGGACTCCTCTGGAGGCCAGAGAGCAGAGAAGGAGGTGAAATTCAGAGGCAAATAGAGCCAGTTGGACTTCACTAGTAATTATTGAAATACTATTCTTATGTAGCCTTTTGAGCAGAGGTACAATGCTTTCCTTAATTTAGCAATTCACATGGACTTCACTATTTCTAAAATGTAAATAAATTCTTTGTAAGAATGAAGACTGAGACTTCCTCTCTCCATCCCTCTCTCTTTCTCTGCACCCCACTCGTGCTCCTCTCTTCATCCTTTTTCTCCTTCTCCCTCTTTCTTCTCTCTCCATTCCCCTTTCCACCTTCACACAATAAACATTATTAGTTGGATGAAATGAATAGAGAAGGGAAATCATTGGGGAATCCCTCAGTAAGTGGAGTAAAGCTAAAATTCCTTTTATTCACAGGATTAAAACTGCTAGTAAAAGCAAAAATAACAAGAGTGGGACTGATGAATATGTGTGAGGTAAAGAGTACAATAGATTCCTTGCATTGCTTTTGTCCTTCTAAGCAAGGATTAAATATATTTTAATAGTTCTTTATTGCACAATTGTTTAATTACTTTTCTAAGCAGCAACATCTCTAGGTATCACGTAAAGCAAAATCTCTCAAAATATAAAAACAAAACAAAAACAAATGAAAGCATGCAGCATGGTACTCAAAATAACATTATTTTCTAGTCAGAGCCTAGCGTAGAAAGGTTCGCATCTCCCATGACATCTGCAAAATCACTTCCTAAATCTGCTCTCATACTAGTCTTAGATTAACTTCACTTCACATTAGCACCATGGGGGTAAGAAGGCAGACATTTTAAAAACCATCGTCCTATTAAATGATGTGAGATAAAGTTTCTTGATCTAATGAAGTGTGTATAAGATTTATCTTGACACTTTCCAAGCTGTGGTTATTAGCCCCCTAGTGAAATGCTCAAATCATATACTTGAAAATATAGATACAAATATACTGCCCAAGGAAAGAAATAAACAAAGCCAAGTTTGTCACTATTTCAAGTGAAATAAAATGTAAAGGAAAGAAAAATCTCAAATCTGAAGATTAGGAAGGAAAGGTGCTCTAGTGTCAAAACTGCTGTGGTTTAATTTGGTAAAAATATTATTTAGGTACTTATTTATATATTCTTCTGTTTACTTCCAGAAATAAATAAGATGATACTCTTTCCTCTAGAAGCCTGTCATTAATTTAGAAAAGTCAGACATACATGCAAAAAAGTACTTAAGAAATGGTAATGAGATGTGTCAGGAGATGAAAATTAGTACTTTAGGCCAGTTTCCTGACCTACAAAATAAAGTTAGGGAGAACCTTAATACTCAATAGACTCCATTCCATCTTAAAAGTGTACATCAGGGCGCCTGGGTGGCTCAGAGGGTTAGACCTCTGCCTTCCGCTCAGGTCACGATCCCAGGGTCCTGGGATCAAGGCCCACATCAGGCTCTCTGCTCAGCAGGGAGCCTGCTTCTTCCTCTCTCTCTGCCTGCCTCTGCCTCCTACTTGTGATCTCTCTCTGTCAAATAAATAAATAAAATCTTTAAAAAAAAAAAAAAAAGGTGTACATCAGTGGGGCTCCTGGGGGACTTAGTCAGTTAAGCTTCTGACTCTTCATTTTGGCTCAAGTCATGATCACAGGGTCCTAGGATCGAGTCCTGCGATGGGCTCTAGGCTCAAAGAGGAGTCTGCTTGAGATTCTCTCCCTCTCCTTCTGCTCCTTCTCTCACTCACACACACTCTCTCCCTCTACCTTCCTCTTTCTCTCTCAAATAAATAAATCTTTGATAAAGTGTACATTAGTGTAGTTTACTTAATAAGAGGGCAATAAATTGTGTGATCATTTCACACAACTGAAAACAATCAATATAGGGTTCCATATATAAGCAGTTCATAACTCTCAACACACTTGAGGCAATGGACTCTTTCCCCAGACAAATGCAGATGCTCACAAATGTTTGCATAGAATTTTGTGTCAACTTCCTCACCTCACCTCCCCACTCATGCTTCCGTGCCCCAGGTTATGTATCCCTGTGCCCATACAATAAGAGGAAAGACTCAAATGGCCAAGAGGCCAAGTACGAGGGTATGAAGACTCCAGAAACCTTGAGACTTCTCTGTTTTAAAGAGCAGCAGCTGTTCAGTTTGAGCTGACTATTGATTTTAAATAGTTGTTTTAAAAAAATCTAGGTTTTCTTAAGGGAAACTAGATATTTGACATTTTTAGTGACATCTTCTAATATGATGTCCCAAAATCATGTTTTGTTTTTGGCGACTATCTTAACATTTTAAGGAAACAATATATGAACTGAACAGAGTATATCTGTGGGCTGGGTATAGACAAAGGACATCAGTTTGTGATGTTTACTCTAGGGACTTAGTGTGAATTACAGAAGCCTGTATGCTAGTGGCATGGTCTGAATTATTCCCTTAATGTGGGTGTATGCATTCATGTATACACACACAGATACATACAACCGTGGAAGGTAAAAAGGGAGGGGGCCTTCCAAACATTGAAATGATCCATGATCAAAGGGTAGGAATGCGGAGGAAGTAAGGAATGTTTGGGTGAAAGAAGAAAATTTTTTCCTAGCTAAAGGAGAAAGAAGATTGACTTCATAGTAAAACAAAGTCTTGGAAAACGAATGGAGATGTTTGTGTGAGCAGAAGATTCTCAAATGATCTTGATGAAATGGATTCTGATCACACAGATTTGTGTCTCCTGTGATATTTGCCATAAAATGACACTGCTGATGAACATTTACCACCTCATTAAATAGATTAACTCAATTATATGAAGACCCAGCAAAGACACAAACTCCTAAAGCACATTTCTTCCTCAGCCATTGATTCGCTTGTTATCAATCATAAATATGGATTCAAAATCTTGAAGATCTCATTTCAGTGGTAAAAAATGCAGAGCTTTAATGATTTGCATAGTGATCTTGATGTAAAATTCTGCAGAAAGTAAAAAAGAAAATCCGAGTGGAGCTGAATGTCAACTCTACATGCTAATTTCCATTCATGTACAAATATCTGATTAAATTCATATAATACAGCTGGGTCCACTTTCATCTTTAATGAAAAGAAAATTTCACTCAAAGGATGTGAAAACAGGCATTGGTAATTCAAAGTGTGTTTTTCGGAAACACAAGAACTCAAGGTTCTCATATTACTCATGTTTCACTTGTTTGCCTTTTTGCTTGTGTTTTGTTGCTGTTATTTATTATTTATGTTTGTTATTTGTGATTAGCTGTTATGGCTATGTTCTTGGAATAAAAACTCCAAAAAAGGACAGAGGGGATGCTATAAAATTTAAATTTCCCTCCCAGCCCCTAACCCTGAGTATTATTAGTTTTGTTCCCAAGAGGCAACAGCTGATACCAGTTCTTAGATAAACTTCTGAGAAATACTATGTTCACACAGTACCAGTGAGTAATTGAACTTAGCTACATATTTTATTTTTAAAAGGCCCAAATAACAATTATTTAGAAGTAGAGATTTATTTTTCTCTCATCCAAAAGGAATCTGGAGGCAGGAACAGCAGGGCTATAATGGTGCCTCCATGGTCATCAGAGACTCAGCTCTTTACCTTTCTTCCTCATTATTCTTGGGACACAATTTTCATCCTGAAAGGCAGTTCATGATCACAATATGGTGGCTAGAGTGAAATCAATCACAACAGCATTCCAGCCAAAAAGAAGGAAGAACAAAAGGGCATGCCTCCCAGCAGCTAGCTCCTTTTAAAGAGATTTAAAAGTACCATACCACATCTAATTGACTAGCCTTCTGAAGGAATAGATTTTAAGCTGGGCACTTTGCCACTCTCAAACATTGGGGTTCTGTTGGTAAAGAATAAAGAAAGAATAAACATAGAGTAGGCAACTAGCAATCTACTACAACATACAGGCGGTAAGCATATGTATTCTCTTCTCCCATGTTTTTAAAACAATGGTGGCCTATTACAAATATCTGCGTTGTTTTTTATTCCATCCACTTCATATTAGATTTGATTAGGACCAATGCCAAAGGACCAAACCTGGAGCTGATTCCTCTGAAAGACAGGTTCTGCCTGACCCCAGCTGCTCATAATAACAGTTGCTTCTTTCACTCCTTGCTGTTCAAAGAGCAGTCTACAAACCACCAGGATCAGTGGAGTTTTCTAGAAATACAGAATCTGAGGCTTAAATCTACTAGATTCATAATTTGCAGTTTAACAAGATCCCAGAGAATATGTATGTGCATTTGAGAAGCAGTGAGTACCTTCCACCCTTCTGGGTGTACCAGTTTATAGACAGCCAAGGTTGGTAGTATGTTAAAAGCCCTCTCCCAACTAGCTGTTAGGGTCTGGAAGCAATTCCATTTTCTAAGATGGATATCTAATAAGAACCCCGTTTAAATGATGGCCAGTGTGTCAACTGCATACTTACTAATGTATTCCTAACTATGCAATCAGTCACCAGGAAGGTGGCTTTCAATTCCAGTTGCTTCATTCCCCAATTTCTAGACCCATTTTTCTCATGGAGCTGTTCTTCTAGTTTCCTTAACTCTTCTTAAATGGGTCTCGCTGGTTTTTAACCCTTCAAGCCAAGAGCTCTGAGATGGTATCACCACCCCAAAGTTTGAATCCTGGCCTTCTTTGCTTTCTTGAATCAGGACAACCTCAGCTAGACACACAATAGTCAGGATCAGAGATGACTTTGATCCTCTCCTGAAGTTTGCTTTGGTTCTTCCTCCCCATATCCCAGGCAGATTTTTCTCATTCTAAGTTTATGCCAAGACTGGACTGTCCCTGCTTATTCTCTTACCCAAGGAGATAGCAATGTAACACCAGCAAGGACCATGCTGCTAATGTCAAAGAGTGACTTGTTGCTGAGTCCCACCATTGACCCAGGGTCTTTTGGTCCTCTACTGCCACAGTAAGAATTGCTTGTGGATGCTATAGACAGGCTGAAGAACAGTGATGGATTAAGTGGGCCCAGCAGGGATGAAGATGTGGGAGCCTGGCAGAACCTAACACTTACAGTCAAGTTGGAGCATGGTGCCAATACTGTGTGAATTTGGATGGATAAAAAGGCCATTAGATTTGACAAAATGTAGACTGTTAACCTTTAAAAGAGCAATCTCAGCAGAAAAGTAGGGCCAGAAGCCAAATTGCAGTGAATTAAGGAAGAAATGCAAAGCAAAGGAAAGGAGGCAGCTGATAAAAACATTCATTTAAGAAATTTGTGGGTGGAAGGAAGAAGCTGTAAGACATAACAGAATCAAGTGGCATTTTTGTAAGATAAGGGGGAACTAAATGTTTTTGAAGGCATGAGGGAAAGTCTGTGAAAGGAAGATATCACAGACAAACTCCAAAGAGCAAAAGAAAGATCTTTGAAAATCAAGATAAGAAAACAACATTAGTGAAGTAGGAAGGAGATTATCATAAAGAGGAAAGCTTTCTTATCCTCAGATACATCAAGAAGGCATAATGGAAAAATGTAGGAAGAAAATACAATGAATTGTGTCTGCGGATAGATTAATTGGTTTACTTTAAAAGTTGTACACTCAAAGTAATAGGCATTATTAAGGAATGTATTGAGTTAAATGTGGGATTTTCATAAAATCAAAGATTTTTATTGTAGGAAAAGCTTATGGAACAATCTGTTAATGTATTATCTTCATGTGAAGAGATGGGAAACTGAATGAGTAAGATAAATGTATTTGCCAAAATGGGTTTAAAGGAGTCTAGTGGCTGTTAGGATTTGATGCCATGTAGAAGAATTCCCAATGATCGTGTGCTAGATATGAAGACAGAATTTGCCAAGTAAATGAAACCAAAGCCAAGGCTGAGGCCAAGGATAAACTTGAGAATGGAGATGAAAGCCAAAGTTGTAACTGAAGCAGTTCAATGTAATTTATTTGTAGGGCCTGAGCATTATATTCTACTTTACTTTGTGACCCAAGAGGAGGGGAAAAAAAATGAGAAGTGAAAGTGATACTGGGTTGGGGCTTACTGTGGTCTCTAACTGAACAAGAAAGAAGGGGGGTGGCTGTATGAGCACAGTATGAATGACTTGCCTCAGTCAGTGGGAAACCTCTAAGATAACCAGCATCTTCATTTCAGATCCTGCCCAGTAAGTGCAGATCTTGCCCAGTTGGAACTGTGACAAAAGCATAGGCCTTTGTAGACTAAAAATTTGTGGTTGATTCCTGATTCTACTACTACCTAGGTACGTAACTGGAAACAAGTTATTCAGATCCTCAGGTTCCTCATTCACAAAATAATACTCACCTCAAAAATATGTTGTGAAAATTAAGTTACCAAGAACTTAGCACTAAGAACTAGCACTAGCTCTGGTAAGTACTCTAAATGTGGCTACAAATTGTTCCACAGGTCTCTTCTTCTAATGAGAGGTAAATATGCATCATAATAGTAAATGGATATAATCTGTCTTTAAGTATCAGATTATTACAATAAAAACTGTGTATAATAGATGCCATCCAGAGAGTCTCTAGAATTCTCTATAAGGAATGAGATCATTCTCTCAGCTCACCTCCCACCATGTAGAAAAGTAGAAAGCTATCAAACTTGGTAGGGAACATATACTTTCTGTAATGATTCTGAAGGAGATTGCCTTGAGGGACCTTGAATGCCATCTTAAGATGCCATATTTTTAAACCTCATTGAACGCCATTCTCTCCCACTGAGTTTACATGGCACCAGAGCTTCTTCCCACACAGTTGCTACCTTTCAGGACAGAGTAGGGAGACCCAGCTCTAACTACCACCGAACCAATGCCTTCCTCCTGGGTTGTCCATACAGCAGAACAGTTTCATTCTGATTACTGATAAAGCAGAACTGGAACAAGAAATCTGTAGTCAGATGTAAAATCAACTATTCTCATCCTTAAATATCTTAACTAGAAGCAAAAGTGCCATTTTGCTTCACTCACAATTACATAAATAGTATAATCTATTTTTTGAGGTTTTTTATGAATATAGTAGATCCTCAGAGATTTTTTAATTAAGGTGTAAATTAGATCTTTAAAGTATCTAGAAATTTCACTGGCTCCTAAAGTCAAATATTTTAAATGCCCCCCGCCAAAAAAAGTTGAAGAAATAGTTTTAAAACTACTTTCTTTCAGTCTTACCCTCCTTACCCAGCCCAAATATCTTTTCTGAGTAATACTCCAACCCCCAAATTCCTTTTAGAGATTCTTTCTGGAATTTGGTTAGGTGCGAACATTCTTCAGTGGAGGCTGGCAATTACACCTGAGATGTCTACCCTGAAAGGATCAACTTGGAACAATGAAGGTTGCTGAAGGCAGGCTCTGGCACTAGGGAAATGCAACTGCTCCCAAGAGAATCCACAACCAGTTTGCACTGCCCCACACTGGTAGTTCATGGCTCTATTTGAGATATTTAGGTTGTAACTCCTTGGGTGTGCCTTGTGTAACCCAGAGCTATCCCCATCTTCCAGAAACCACATGACTGATTTTCATCGATGATAGAGAACCAAGATTGTTACCAGGTGTTTCTTCATGTTTTTCTTCTTTGCCTCACTGTCCCACTTTAACAAAATATGAATGCCACAAATTATGATGCAGAAAACTCAATATCATTCCTTCGCCACTTCAAAATGGAATAGATTATTAAAAATATTACTTAGTGACTGGAAATAATAAAGATGATAGAAACTTTGGACGTCAACATAGACTCTCTAAGAATAAGTCAGAGTGAATTAACCTTGCTTCTTTTTTTGTCATGATTTCTAGGCTATGCCTGGCCTCAAATACATGATGCACCTGAATTTCAACAGAGCATTTAGTAAATCAACTAAAATATAATAATAATAAATTTGCCTGGACCTATTCAGGAACTAGTTGAAAGGAAATATAATCACCATATTATTCTGAGATCATTCCAAAACCAGACTCTCAGTTTGAGCAATAAGAAAATGGGCATCACAGTGAAAAACTCCTCCTTTCTATTGATTTTTGATATATGCTTTTGAAAGTTGAAGCCATCATTTAAAAAGTACATAAGGGTGCATAGGTGGTTCAGTCATTAAGCACCTGCCTTCGGCTCAGGTCATGGTCCCGGAGTCCCGGGATCAAGCCCCACATCGGGCTCCCTGCAGTAGGCAGGAAGCCTGCTTCTCCCTCTCTCACTCCCTCTGCTTGTGTTCCATCTCTAGCTGTGTTTCTCTCTGTCAAAAAAAAATCTAAAAAGTACATAGTGTATGGTGAGTAATGTGTTAAGTAGCTAGGTGGATAGCACTTAATTCTATGTAAGGATTACTATGAAAAGTAATACTTTATTCTTGAGAATTTTGCTTATAAAAGAGTTTGTAACTATTTTTGCTAAATAAAAGCAGCTTTGAACTGTAGAATAACTACATACAGAACAGCAGTAAGGAGAGTGGTTAACATCATAGGCTAGGGGTGTCTGGGTGGCTCAGTGGTTAAGCCTCTGCCTTCAGCTCAGGTCACGATCCTGGAGTCCTGGGATCGAGCCCCTGCTCAGCGGGAAGCCTGCTTCTCCCTCTCTCACTGCTGCTGCTTGTGTTCCTTCTCTAGCTGTGTTTCTCTCTGTCAAATAAATAAAATCTTTTAAAAAATGAAAACAAAAACAAAAACATCATGGGCTAAAGAGCCAGACTGTCACTTCCTACCTAAGTGATTTGGGGACAAGTTAATTAGCCTCTATGCCTCAATTTTCTTATCTATAGAATGGAGCTAATAAAGAACTTAGCTAATAGAAATGTAAAGATTTAATGAATTAATGAGCATTTAGTGTCCAGAAGAGTGTCCAGCTAAGCCCTGTACTAAGCACTGGCTATCCATTATCTTAGTATTCCTCACATGTGATAATCAATGAAGTAATATGATCATTAGCTCCATTTTACATATGAGGAAACTAGGCTCTGGGAAGCTAAATACCTTACCCAAGATCACTCAGGTAGCAATGCCAAAGCCAAAATTGAACTGAGATCTCTCCAACCAGAAGCTGGACTCTTGACACCATAGCCAACAACTGTAAGCTAAGCACTGGCTGCCAGCAGCAAGGCTGAAACCCATCCTAATAACTCGATGCATCAGAGCAAGTCTTCCAGCTAGAATCGCCTTGTTTATTTCCCAAGTGTGAGATGAAATTCCTTGAATCCCTGCTACTAAAAGCATCAATAATCCCAGGACCAAGGTGAAGTTCTTCCTGCAGTCAGGAGAGAAGAGATCCGGAGGCTCAGATCCAAGGAGGGTGCAGGAACACCACATAGGCAAAGTGATAGTCCTCAGCCGTCATTTAACAGAGGTGGAGGTCACATGGTCCCTGACATGGGATATTCTCCCCTACCCTTGACCCCAGATGGAGGGCCAGTGAGCTGCCACAGCAGTGATGAAGTACGGGTAGGTGCTAGGCTATGCATTTGCTTTTACTCAAATGTCCATTAGTTACCAAAGCTGATGTTCCTTGGTGCTGTGGCCAGTTTCTCACACAAAACTCCATGGGACCGTCTCAGATCTGGGCCTCAGCATCATCAGTCTCATTCTGGTAATGTTTAAGAAAGTAGGGGCACCTGGGTGGCTCAGTTGGTTAAGCGACTGCCTTCGGCTCAGGTCATGATCCCGGAGACCCGGGATAGAGCCCCACATCGGGCTCCCTGCTCGGCGGGAAGCCTGCTTCTCCCTCTCTCACTCCCCCTGCTTGTGTTCCCCTCTCTAGCTGTGCTTCTCTCTGTCAAATAAATAAATGAAAAAATTTTTTTTGAAAAAAAGAAGGCAAATTAGTAGGAATCACCTCTGTCTGCTAATTCAGCCAAGAGGATTTGCCACATTTCACTAGGTGGGGCTGTCAGCTATGTCCCTCAAACAAAAACGCTGTTTAATGATAGAGTGTTTCCATATTGCAGAATTTCTCCCCTCAATTTCATAGTCACATATGAGCAGAGAAATGACTGTTATAAGATCTATGAACTCTGTGTACCCACATACAACTCCATTTGCAAGAATGGGCTCAAGTCTATTGAGGTTACATAAGTGCTGCTGGATGGTGGGAGCAGTGTCCACAATACACAGGGATCCAGACATTGCCAGCTGTGAATGTCCGCTCATTGCTGGCTGGGCCAACCCCTCACTGAGAAGCAGACAAGCAGTGGCTAGACATACAGCCTGTATGCCTGTTGGGCAGTGCCTGACTGAACACCGTTGCTCTGCCTTCTAGTTCCTCCCAGTGAGTGCCCTGAGGGATCTCAATTCTCAACACATGCTTGTTTACAGGTAGACATCCCACTGTTGGCCTATGTGGTCCAGTGGCAAGCTGGATCTGAGGGTGCATGTGTACAAATGTCTCTCCTGAGACACTGAGGGTCCCCCAACATGAAAGGGGTACAAAAAGACTCAATAGGTTCTAATAAGCCAGATAGAAGATTCAAACAAGTCCTAAGAACAAGAGGTTTGAGTTTGCAGAGAGTGAAGTCAGCAACTCAAGATGAGAAAAGGGAACAGAAGGTCAAACAAGCAAGTCTGAGGCCAGTCCGAGGGGACACAGGAGGAGGGGAAGACTCCTGACCAAGCCCAGCTTTTATTCCAATTTCCTGAGCCTGACTCAATTTGAAAGGTCAGGTGTGGAGAAAGCAGAGCTCCACATACCCTGGCTTATTTAAAAGTCCACAAAGCCACGAAGACATGTATGTTCACTCAAGACTTCACCCATTGCATTCTGACCTGTCACAAAAGCAACTCCTTATTATCAAACTCCATTTAGGAGAATCTTTACCTATTCAAATTTTCTGAGTTGGGTTACATTTAGGATTGTAATGCAGCTAAAAACTAGATGAAATTTTCCTTAAGAGAAACATTTTTCTTCAAATTACTTCGTAACACTCAGGTAGTTTAACCCTACCCAACCATTTACATGATACCATTGAAGAATTACTGAATTTGGCAGTGGACATTTAGAAAAGTCCTAGATGAAATGATCTGCTTAAATAGGTACATTTGTTTGTTTGTTTGTTTGTTTAAATAATGCTCTTATTCCTCAACAAATTGCCACCAGAATTGCAAAATCTGACAACAATGCTCTTTGTGAATCAGAGTAACATTTGTGTCCTCTACGACATTGCTGAGTTGGCTTGTGCAAAGTGTCTGCATCACAAAAGCATGTCATTAAAAGGCTTATCTTCCTTGGTAGAAGCCAGCAATCCATTTGTTTTCCATTTTGACTGTCTCCACAAGTGCTTCCCATACACGTAAGGGCAATAAATCCCCAAAGCCCGAATAAATGTGATGCTGTTGCTGTTGTGCATTTTTATGGTCATTGTGGAGAAAGCAACTTATTTCCATATTCATTGATTCATTTGGAGCCCAGCATGCCAGTGGGACTCTTAGGAGATTGAACCAAATGTCTTCAAATAATTTCAGGCTTCAGTTGGCATAGGACACTTCCATAAACAGACATAACTCTAACTCTGGATTCCTGAAGGAAGCGTAGGGGCAGCTTGACTAAAAACAAATAGGTTAGGACTCACTAGGATTCACAGTCTTCCCAGAGTGATCCACATAAATAAAAAGCCAGTCACTCCTCTGACTTCTTCCCCTGAGGATTCTAAGATCCTAGACTTCCATTCTGCTGAGCACGCAAAAGAAAACAGATGGGCATGGGTGACAGTTGCGCAAAAAGGCCCTCCAGGGAGTCATAAGGAAAGAAATGTGTCCACACGGCACTGTGAGATGAGACTGTCCACCAGCTGCCTGCTCTTCAGTCTTGGAGTTTTTTGATCACTCTCTAGGAAGGAAGGATATGCCTGCTGTCCAGTTCAAAACTGAGGGTGAGCCATGGCACAAAGTTGAAACTCCACCCCTTCTAGAAGAGAGTCAGAAGAATCTCTCCTACACTCGACTAGTAACCAACCATGTGTTGTGTGTCTGGACTCTGACATGCCACCAGCGCATGCTGAAGTCAGACTTGCTGTGAGAGTTGAAGCATTACCATCCTTCATGAGAAACCAGTGTATCACTTCAATCAAGTGGCTGAAAAATTCTTACTCTGTCATATTATTTCTCCTTTCTTAACTGAAGGAAGTACTGTGTATTTGGGAACACATTAGGTACTTTCAGGATACTTGAACTGTTTGGTTTCATATAAACCCAACCAAGAGTTAACTCATCAGTGAGAAGAGCTTTATACCCTTTTCTTTCTACATGTTTATGTTTCATCCATCTTCCCAAGATGATACAATCATTGGCTTGTTCTTGTGTTTATTACATGATCCAGACATTATCACAGCAAATCAGAAAATTCTATGGAACTTATCAAATCTAGATAACAGATGCTGATGCACACAGGCAGAGCTGGTTTTACTTCAGCTGAGGGACAGGGTGACCGTGTGGGAATTTCAGGCCTGCTAATGTGCTGGAATTCTGAAATTCATCTCCTTCATTCCAGGCATACTGGTTTCCCTCCCACACTTTGCTTTGACATCTATGCTTCCCATCATTGCCTTGTTCAAAAACATTTAATAAGTACCTTCTTTGTATGAGTCAAAATAGTAAGTTTCAGAACTTAATCAAGCAAAGTCAGGTTGAGAAAAAGTTTCTCACCTTGAAAGAGACTGGCAGGTGAGACAGACATGCAAATCAATAAAATGGGCCTTCATCAAAGAACCTGAGGCTGTGCCAAAGTAGTGGAAGGGCTAGACCTTCTTCCTGAAGGAACCAGGGCAGGACTCTGAGGATGTGGACTTGGCATCAGCTCCCAGAGGGGTCCTCCCTTCAAGGACCTATTGGGAAGAGAACAAATGGATACATAGCTCTAATGCAAAGTGATACTGGGAACTGCCATTAGAGATATAAGAACAAAGTACTGAGATGGTTCAGACTAGAGGTGTATCCACTGGAGAGATCAAAGAAAGTGACATTTGCAACAGGGCTTAAAGTATGAGAGGGTCTGTGCAAGCAGAGATGTGAGACCAGGTTAGGGGGTTGTGAGCAAGCAAAGAATGGGATATGCCCAGGAAGTTGGAGCACAGCTCATGGCAGAGAATAGTGGAGGATAACCTTGAAAACCAAGTTGAAGCAGGATTATAGAGGGATTGGAAGCAGGTAAAAGTGATGTGTGCTTGGATGGGCAAACAATCTTTATTCTACATCACCCCAAATTGTGAATCACGATATAAGGAAAAACTTATTCCTCGTCAAATACAAATATGCTGTATTAATGTCCATCTTTAAAAAAAAAAAAAAAACTAAACTAAACTAAAACAAAGACAAACGAAAAAGACTGCATTGACCTCACATTTTTTTCCAGCAACTGTTCCTTTCTCTGTTCTCCTTTTACAAAACTCCTTGAAAGAATTGTTGACATCCTATTTTCTCTCAAACCCACTCTGGTCACATTTTTGCCCCATCTTCCACCAGAACGACTCCCAATCAAGGTCACCCATGTGCTCCACACTACCCTATCCAGTGTTCATGGCTCAGTGTTCATTGTCCTTGATGTACTAGGGACCTTTGGTACAGTTGATTGCCCTTGGTTTCTTTGCCAGGGGCGGGGCCAGAGGGAGAGGGAAAGAGAGAGAATCTTAAGCAGACTCCACACCCAATGTGGAACACCATGCAGTACTTGATCTCCTGACCCTGAGATCATGACCTGAGCCAGAATCAAGAGTTGGACACTTAACTGAGTCACTCAGGCACCCCACCCTTGTTTTCTTATGTCTCTGTACTGAATTCTTAAGTCACTGAAAAGGTCAAGTCCTTTCACTGTCTTTACGGCTTCTTGACCTAAATGTCAAAATGTTCCAGAACTTCATCCTTTAACCCCATTCTCTAACTTCTGTCATTTCTTTAGTGTTCTAATCAAGTCATATAGTTTTAAACACCATCTATAGATACACTGATAACCCCAAATTTATAATCAGTCTACCTGATCAATTTCTCAAGATTGTTTTCAGCAAACAACCTTTAGGAATGAGGTAACTGCTCTCTATCTCACCCCAACAAGAGTAGGCTTGCATCCCTTTGTTGTAAAAGTATCTCAGTTATCCTCTTCTGTAACAGAACCCATTATATGTGCAGGGATCCATCATGGCCCAAGCGAACACCTCATGCTGACTGCTGAGCTCTGAGTAATAAAGTCCTTTGTCTCTGGCCCAGCATCCATGAAACGGTAACAGGCTAACTTGCTAGCTTATAGAGTAGAATCCCAAACCCTGAACAGTTCTTGATATTAAGTAGCTATGCTTTCTTTTATAAGCAACCTAACACTTTAACCCAAATAAATTACATATAGAAGGGTTCTACTTGCAAATGTTCGACTTAATGACTTTCATAAGGGTAAAGCTCTACACAGAATGAAGTGTTTCAGTCTCTCCCTGTCTCCTGTAGATGACTCTGGCCAAGATCTTTATAGAATTATTTTGGATTTGGGGCTCCTGGGTGGCTCAGTGGGTTAAGGCCTCTGCCTTCAGCTCAGGTCATGATCCTCAGTGTCCTGGGATCGAGGCCCATGTCGGGCTCTCTGCTCCACAGGGAGCCTGCTTCCTCCTCTCTCTCTCTGCCTGCCTCTCTGTCTACTTGTGATCTCTCTCTGTCATATAAATAAATAAAATCTTTTTTTTAAAAAAGAATTATTTTGGATTTGAGGGAAAATCAACTAACAAAGAACATTCTAGAGCCTAGTACCGTATAGAGAAACTTGTGGCATTTCTTCAGGAATCTCTTAAACTTTAATGCTTAAATGTTGATGTGAATGTTGAGAAATTTAGGAAGATAGTTGGGGGGGTTATTTTTGACCCAGGATTCTTTTAGCATCTCTCAAATCCATTGATTCTTTTACCCTAAGCCAGGGCTTATCCAAGCTCTTCTAAGTTCCTTAGATAAGATTTTTCATCTATCTGCTGCATCTGAAAGTGATCCCTTAAGACACTCATCCTTTTAGAGGTGATTCATTTCTCTGATACATTCTTACTAAGATCCACAACTGGCAGGACACACAGTCAATGGCTGTCATCCTAATTTCTACATGTGTGAAACCAAATCCTGCCAATCTTTGTACAAGATCTGCAGGCCAAAACAAATCAATTTCATAGAAATCCTACTTGCAAAAACTAACCAATCTCTTACACAAGAAGTGGTGTTGGAATCTAGTCTTATGTCATTCATTTGCTATATCAAAAAAGATGGAATTTGTGCAGTTAGAATTTGCAGTACATAGGAGAAAATCATTTAAATGTTCTAACTATAGAGATAGATAGCTTTAATGGAAGAGAAGTGTCTTTGAAATAACTGTCTCCTTCACGACTTTAATAAACGCAGACATAATCAGGACTATCCTGGTATTATTTACTTTGTGTGTCTTTGCTATTGGCAAGAATGCATGTTATTCCATTTCTTGGAGATAAGCAGAAAGCCACAGGGACTATTTCAACTCATATTATGGGAAACCAAGAACTACACAGCACTCAGCCATCAACAAATTGGTGATTTACATGATGTCTAGACAAATTCCCATGAGAATAACATTATTAATTAAACAGCAGTTTGGTTAATCATGATAGCAAAAGTAATTTTTGGAATAAATATTTTATTAGTGTGCCCATTAATAAAGTGAAAGTAAAAGGATATATGTTAATTAATTCATTTGTTGTAATATTGAGAGTAAGGCTGGCAATTTCTGTTTGAGGGCCTAGAGAATGAGCTAATATTTCTAGCATGGCATGTCTTTATCTTACTGTTTCCAGCTAATGGTACCATATATTTCAATTACCTGGCCAAAATTCCTTTCTTATCATCTGTCAAGATATTATTAAGCTCCATTAGTGAATAATTGAATTTGACAAATTTTCTGTTGCTATACATTTATCTGTTCTTTTAAAACTAGGTGTCTCCCATTTCATCAGTAACAAAAATTTCAGTGAATAAGGAAAGATAGTGAGCTGTAACTATAATTAAGACCCCGATCTTACTTTCCATCAGTCAAAAGACTCATTTGGAAAAGAAGTAAATATATTGGGCAGTTCTCTTCAGTACATAGACAATCAATCTTTCCAGAATACACAGTTAGCCCTATATTTTTGGCATAATCTATACAGGGAAGAAATATAAGATAATAAAACTTAAGTTAAAAAAATCTGAAAAAATTATTCAGGTGAACTTGTTCTCTTTTATCTTTATAAAAGAATATCTGTGGAAGCTTCTGGGTTGGTGAATACTTAGGGATTTGGGGAAAGTGGTGGACTCGAGAGGCCATGGAAGCTCCTCCCTTTTTGTCACACCTTGCCCGATGCATCACTTCCACCTGGCTATTCCTGAATTATATCCATTTGTAATAAACCAGTAATCTAGCAGAAGGCTACAAGTTATATAAGGACCTGAAGAACACCCTTAGTGCAGTGCAAGTGATGCATGAAAGCTAAAAGGGAATGTTAGAAAGCCTACAGGAGATCTACAGCAGTGAGTGGGACAGTCATGAGAATCCCATGACCACTGCAGGGAATAATGACCTCCTTTGCAAAGACTACAAAAAGATATGAACTGACCAGACTTTAAGAATGATGGAAAACTGTGTAGTCTCATTCAGCAAAATGAAGAAAAGAATAGCTAAGTGGGTTGGAAACTCATGGACAGTGACAGTGCCCAGCACCTCTTAGAGGTGATGCATTACGCCCAGAAGAAAGATGAGGGCAGTGTGGCCAAGGCTGAGGAAGAATTCATCAAAGCCCAGATTGTGTTTAATGATTAGAACCAGGAACCACTAAAGGAGGTGCCTATTTTTTATAATAGTCTTATAGGCTGTGACCTTTTCTCAAAATATTTCCAAGTTCAGAGACATCTTTTACAGGGAAATGAACAAACACAACCACAGTCCCTATGAGGTGATGAGCAAGCTGGAGAAGCAACATTCCAGCAGTCTTGTTGGTGAAGGGACCATCAAGTGGCAACAGATGCTCTTTTGTCCTCTCTTCCTTGGTTCGAACATCTATGGTTCTAGCCCTCTTAGCTCACCAGTCCCTCGGCATTTTCTTGAAAGTGTGAGAGGAAATCCCTCTCAGCAGGTGAAGAATAGCTAGCACCTGAACCCGTCTAGTTTAAACAGTCTTGAGGTGAATTCCAAATTCATATTCTTAATCTGCGGTCTAGTCACAAATCCTAGATAGACTGTTTTCTGCATTGGGAACTTCAGTCTTTGACACCGGGACTATCGAAAAAGTTCCTTTCCAAATGTTATTTTATAAGGTGGTGGAGGAGATAGACTTTAACAACGGAGAGAAAAGTAAGAGCACAGACTGAATAACCACAATTTAGGTATCTATTTTTTATCAAATCACTCAGAGTAATTTGAGACTAGAAGAGATGCATTGACAATTTTGTCCTCCAGGAATTGCTGGGTCTCCAGCCCCACAAAATAAGAATTGCCTCCTCAGTATAAGTACAGAAAACACTATGAAAAACTAGAAAGCTTACACTCTGACATCTGCATTTATTTATCCAATTAATATTAATTAGTATTAATTAATTAATTTAGTGTCGATTAATAATTAATTAGTATTAATTTGAATTAGCATCCAAAGTATAAATTATCTTTCAATGTCATTATATGATTAATGACCTCAAAGTTAAAGCATTTTCTTATGATATAATTAACAAAACAATTTAGTATTTAAATAGAATTTATATTCTCAGAGCATTTCAAATAATTAAGTAGATGATTGATGTTTAATTTACAATTAACATAGTTTAATTCCTTGTATGGCAATTAAATATTAAAATAGTTGTAGTAATAATGAGTGCTACTACAAAGTGTTCTCTGAATAGTTCAAACTTAAAAATATATGTTCTGAATAATCTGAAGTGATTTTAAAGTATGAGAAATGTAAATCCCAAGTCAAAAGCTAAGTCAAATATCTAGAAAATGTTTCCCATTCCTGTGTACTGTTTTAGAAAGCTTTGCAGCTGAGTATTAATAGAAAAGTTCTTTGAAATCACAGCTATTACTTAAAAACAAGATTTTTTCCTGTTAAAATTCATAGACATCATTACTATGTATTCTTTATCTTTAGTTTTTAAAAGATTTTATTTATTTATTTGAAAGAGAGAAACACAGCTAGAGAGGGAACATAAGCGGGGGAGTGAGAGAAGGAGAAGCAGGCTTCCCCCCGATCAGGGAGCCCCATGTGGGGCTCAATCCCAGGACTCTAAGATCATGACCTGAGTCGAAAACAACTGCTTAACAACTGAGCCACCCAGACAACCTTCTTTATCTTTACTTATTGGATTATATAAGGCTCTTTAATTCTGGACATTTGGCATAGATTCTTAAAGTATTTTTTTTCTCTTTTGCAGTTGGTTGGTTTTGTGTATGCCTGTTATGTGATCAGTATTTTCATGGAAGAAGAGGACACCTGTAAGTACTATTATAGCTACCAGTGGGTTTATTTGGGATGAGATATAGCTTCCAAAGCTAATCATTAGAGGGATATGAAAGCTTTCATAGTTGGAATTTAAAATGACTGAATGCAGCATGGTAAAGTTACAATCAAATGTTGGCAAATGGAATTGCTCACAAAGAAGATGGCACTAGGATTTGAAACTCTCAGTTCCCACTGTGTGTATGGCTGCACAGAGTCATGGAGGTCTACAGATTGCTGTCATACCATGTCTTAACAATTTTTGTTCAGAGATATAAACATAACATTGAATAGAAAATCAGAGATTGTTTTATCCATGATCAATTTTAAGTATGCTACTGCAGAATTTTGAAATCTGACTAATAGCAATAACATCAATACAGTACATCATAGCAGGAATTCTATCAATGCAAATTATATAAAATGCTCCACAAAACTAAAAATGACAATAGTCAAGGTGAGATATAAAAAAATTAAAAAGAAATGCCATATAAATAATTCATCTTGGAACACTAACAAGTAGAATAAAAAAAAAGTAATGCTATAAAATAACTAATGGAATGCTAAGAAGCTAAGTAGTCATGTTTCAGCAGAATACTACCCATGAAATAAGACAGATAGGACCTGAAGTTACATGGGTAGAGATTTAGCAACATGTGCCAAAAACCTGCTGATGTATAAGGCACATCTTGGTGCACCTGTTACGAGCTCATGTGATACCTAAGAAAATTTGATTTTATTTTTTAAAAATAAATCATTATTAGATAATCAAATCATACTCACCTATCTCAAAGGTTCAGTTATATCATTGCAGTTACTGTCTGGGTTATAAAGTTGATCCTTTGAAAAAGTGAGGCCGAGTGTCCAGCTAGCCATGATGACTTCTTTCTAGAACATAACTCGAAAAGGGTCTGATGAATGCTTCCTACTGAATAGATGCAGTCATAGTATACAAGCTAGAATCCAGTTGACAGGGAGGATTTACTTAACCACCTGGAAGAAATATGGGACCCTGAGATTAAACTCTCAGGTAGTAAAATGTGTGAACGTACTGCATTCTATCTTTTACATTGGCTTAGGGGTCCTTTTTTTTTTTTAAATACTAGATGAACCAGAAATTTTCTGACATTTCAAAAGTGCTGTTGTAATGACAGCACTTCCCACTATGAGGTTAACGTCAGAAGGTATATTTTCAGGAGTTCCATTAGTAGCTCCCCAATCTGACAAAGTGAATGCACAGAAAACCAGCAGCAGGCTTCCAGCTCACAGCTGAGACAGGCTGTACCTTCAAAAACACGAGACCTAAAGGAAATTATTAGGACAAATACTTCCAAAAAAATAATAGTACACTGCATGATAAATCCCAGCTGAATCCCTTAAAAGTCAAGTCTGAGTCGGAAGCAAAAGCTCCTGTTTCTTGTCTTTCCCATTGAACTTGGAGGCTCTCAGGTGATGTTCTTGCTCCGCCCTGCCTTACTGTGCGAGAAAAGGCAGATTAATCAGTAGTGTTTTCTCTATTAGAATAAATATATAAAGGACTTTTCCTTGAAGCTTGTGATTTTAAGCAAAACCTGGAAATACAAAATGACATGCAAAAGAAAAGGCTCATCTACATTGGCTAAACGATTTTGACCTTCTGCCGGCCTTCTTTCAAAGTAATAATGTCAGTGGCTATACATTGTATTGCTACTGACAGATTTTGCAGTTCCGTTGATTTTGGTGTCTTTGATTAGCTTAAGTTTCTCTGTAGAAACCTCTGAGTCAGCTATTTGAATGCTCATCAAACTGGCATTCAAGCAGCTGTTAGAAGCCTATGCTATTAATGGTAATTCCACTGTTTGGTGTAAGGGCCATACATTAAGTTACCAAGAGACATCTGGATATAGTAGTTGTGCTACCATCAATTTGAACAAAACTTAGAGCCAAGAAAAGTATTGGGTGGGTGCTCAAAACGAAATAAACGTGCTCTACGCTGACTTGACATGATGATCTACTGGAAGAAAGACGACAGGGAAAAGCAATCATAAACCTTTTAGTCTGATAGTTCTCAAGTGACTGTAATTTTACATTTTTTATTGAAAGAAGTAGAAATGAAAGTGCAGTTATAATTAAATTGTCCCAGAGTCAGATGTGAGCAAAGAGAAATTTCTGGAAACCAATTGCAATGATCTCATAGACCAGTACAATTTGCGCCAACACTTAGCTTTCAGGTGCAAAAATGAAATGCCCTTTGGATATGACATTACTGACCCACAGTCAAAAGGAGGTGTCTTTTGATTGGTTTTTCCAAAATGTAAACTTACAGCAAGAAAGCAATACCAGTAGCTTTCTAATTTGTCTAAGTATACTTCTGGAAATCTGATTCTGAAAGGTAACTGCAAATATATAATGTAATGTCACAGTATTTTGGCAGACAATGTATCATTTATCATTTCAATTCCTATTCTAACTAATGAAAATCTCTGCATTATTCAGAATGTAAAGTTAAGCCTTGTTCTTGGACTGAAAGCTGTCTGCCAGCCTTAAAAATTAATAACTCTCTCCTCTGCACTGCCTAAGTGGTTCTACGGGACTAACATTTCAGCTGATGGACATTTCTGAAGGGTAATAAATGCTTGAGGAAACATTTATTTCCTGCCACCCATCTTCTTGGTTGCCTCGTGGCCTCTTCTGCTAACTATATCTCTTATAAAGACTCTGCAGGTCAAAGACAATGAAATAAAAAGCTCAAACAGGGAAGAATGCTGTTTGATGGGGTCAGAACTTCCCATCACTTATTCCAATAAAGAAGTCTGTTTATATCTCTCTTTTCATTTCTATTTCTTTTTTAAATATCTATCAATCTCTATGAACAGTTTCGTGAGACCAGGATATTTGGAATCTGTAATCATAAAAACCTGTCAACATCTTGTTTGTGAATCATCTGCTGCTGAAAATGAACTTGTAGGCTTGTATGTATCTTGTCACACTTATGAAAAAGAATGTTTTTAATTCAGGGAAGTGTGTAGGCAAGGCAAAAGATGCTGAAAAATAGTATTGACTTGTATAAATATTACCAGGCTTCTTGCAAGGATCTGTGGCGAGCAGGACTGCTTCTGATATTAGTTTGCAAGATGTACCTGGGACATCTGTTTGGTCTCACAAAGCCCAGTTGGGGTTGCACACGTTGAATAGTCAGAGAAAAGTATATTGACAACCCTAAGAGTTCGTTTTTGAAAAGGAAATTAATTCCACACCCACCTCCCATGCAAGTTTAATAATTTACATTGAAAATCTCAAAATGACTCTTTATGCCACCATTTGAACCTTGCTAATATACTTTTGGGGAACTTCTCATTGGAAGGAAGCATGACACTTGGAAAAATATTCCATACTCTACTGTCCTTGAGGCTCCGTGCAGGCTGGTGTTCATGTATTTGCCCATTTGTCCATAAATTCCTTTTAAGAGTATAAGGTAATATGACCATAGCAATGATGTGAATTGGATATAAATAACCCTGTCTACCTTAAAAATAAAATAGTCATCAGCAAAATTCATTTCTTCGGGAATAGCAGAGGAATCATAATTTGGGACAAGCAAAGTCCCAAGAGAGAAAGGGAAAGTCGTCTGTTATTAGGTTGTAGGAGAAAATTAAGGAGGGTTACTTTAAGCAAAGTTCACTGGAGAAAAACAAGAAAGAGTACAAAGTTGCAGCGCTTCTCATTAGCTCTAAGCCTGTTGCTAGAGCAGGGAGGGATCTTCCTTCTTTTTCTGAAAAGTGGAAGATGAAATTCCTATGTGAAAAATATCTTCCCTGGTCAAGATAACTCTTATCTTCCTTCTTCCTGCTGATTCCACAGCCTGGTACATCCATGAGAGTTCCTCCTTCAGCACTTCCCTATTAAACATTTATTGATTTCTTTATTTTGAGAGAGGGGTGGATGGGGCGGTACCAGAGGGAGAGGAAGTCTCAAGCAGACTCCCTGCTGAGCACAGAGCCTGGTTCCATTTTAACAGAAGTTTCCTATATTTACTTTCACAGCCCCTATCTCCTCCTAAGAATTTACCAAAGAAGCTAATGGGAGGGCAATTGGGTAGTTTGGATGTCAACTTCCCAGTATCCCTTCCTGGCTCTGTAATGTTTGCAGAAGCCTTAGAGAAGGAGAGTAACCAAGAGGTCGGGCACCAGGGGAAGTAGAGAAGGCAGCAGAGGATGGATGATCCTCAAAATAGAGGATTTTCTAGTGAGCCTTGCAATACATAGATACTTGAAGTAGAGGCACAGGAGAATTTGCTGAGTCAGAAACAAAAATGCAGGTATGATCCTTTAGTCATAGCCAATGTTTCAAAGGAGTCAGAACATTTGTTCAATAAGCCATCTAGAATCTACTGATTCTCAGAGAGAATAAACTTCTTTGGGTAACTCTACAGTGGGTTACATCCAACTAAACTAAACTAAACTCACCACAGTTTATTTAGATTTAGAGCCTGAAGCATCTCCCCTAATTTGATGAGAAAACTTTATCAAACAGCTACAGAACTACTAACTAATCTTCTTACTGGAATAGATGATCTGTGAGGTCAGAATCTTTATTTTGTTCCCTGCCTCAATCCTATCCTCTAGAAAATGCCTTGCACATAGCATCCCATAAAGAAATTATTGCTAAATTTATGTCAAATTCTCTTCGCCTAGCAACTCGTTTTTAAAAATGGATTTCAAAACCCCAAGATTCTCAAATGTGATGAAATGATACTGCCTATGTTTATAATTGAGTGAGATTCCTAATGCATTTTTATGTTTGACAAATGGTGGTCCTGCATCTCTTTAACAAAATTGGATGAGTTTTAGTAATTTTGAAGGTCAAGACACAGGGAAATGGATTAAGCCTGTACTATACCATATCAGAGCAAGAGTTTGAGTTTGTCAATTCCTGGACAAGGTATCAGAGGGAACAGAGAATGGAAGGTAGATGCACTCACGGAATGAATTTAGTTATAAAATCTGGCCAAGGGAACAGACTCACTATCAAAAAGTTGGACCCAGCTGCATGGTGACCTCAGTGAGCACTACACATGGGAAGGCCAGGCAGCACAGAATAGGATCCTAGCTACAGAGCTGTGGCTCAGACAAAAAGTTCCAGTCATTGCGTAGGTTATCAAGACAGCCTTTCTCCATAATGGAGGCATTAATTAATTCAACAATGAGAATCCTTTCCCAATGTATGCATATATCAAATCACATGTATTAAACTTTAAATATATTACAATTTTATTAGTCAATTATAACTCAATAAAGCTTAAAAATACAGTATTCACTCAAGAAGAATATCATAAATGCCCAAATACCCAAACCAGTCAATCAAGTAGGAACTCTTCATGGGCAAGATGGAGAAGCCCTTTTACTAGAGTGAGCTCCAAAGTTAGTACTAAAGTCACCATGAAGCAGAGCCTAGACAGTTGCCCATTTCACTGAAACAGGACTCTGCTAAGTCAGCCTAACTGGGGACAATCCATAACCATCTTTTCTAATCTCCTCATCTCTAGCTACATCTGCTTTCCTAAATCCACCAAATTCTTTCAGAGAGGCTACCTCCCTCTGTTGACTCACTAACCTACATACACCCTCCAGATCTCAGCTTAACTATCTCCTGAAATTTGGCCATTTTTCTCTCACTCTTCCCAGGCTAGATGAGGGCACCCATGATATGTTGTTAGACACTTGAATTGCACACTGCACCTCTTCTTTGGAAACATTTAATATAACTGGAATTTTTCCATCATGATATCCCGAAGACCAGCCCATTTCCTGACACAATGGAGTCCCCATACAATAGGTAATGAGTGATGAATGAGTAAGTATAACCAAATGGACTCAGATGATGTTCGGGATTTCTTTCTAGAAAGGGTTTCCTTCTCGAATCTCTGTCTCCATGTGTATGAATGACTACTCCTGACGCAAGCTAGAAACTTCATGCTTCCTTCACCTCCCGCCTGCAATCAGTCACCAAATGAGATAGCATCATCTCCCTTCAAGTAACCAACAGCCTCTACATGTTTGTTTTTAGAGATTTATTTGAGCAAGGTGGGGAGGGGCAGAGAGAGAGAGAAACTCAAGTAGACTGCACACTCAGCTCAGAGCCCAATCATGACCCGAGCCAAAACCAAGAGTCAGAGGCTCAACTGACCTTACCACTCACACACACACATGTTTTGTTTTGTTTTTTTAAGATTTTATTTATTTATTTGACAGAGAGAAACATAGCCAGAGAGGGAACACAAGCAGGGGGAGTGAGAGAGGGAGAAACAGGTTTCCCGCTGAGCAGGGAGCCCGATGTGGGACTCGATCCCGGGTCTCTGGGATCATGACCTGAGCTGAAGGCAGTCGCTTAACCAGCTGAGCCACCCAGGTGCCCCTCACACACATGTTTTTTTAACTTTCTTCTCAGGGACACCTTCTTCCCTATGTCTCAGTGGACCCTAAGCACACCTCTAAATCTGTGCTCAAGTTATATTTTAATTAACTACATTCCCCACTCATAGCTGGGGATCATGGCTTACTTACCCTGGGATCCCAGGACCTCAATCAATATCTGGAACATCGTAAGAAACCAGTGTGTATTTGTCATACATTTATTTGTTGTACATACCCCCATATCTTTGCTATCTGTCATATCTCTTTCCGCACACCTTACCAGAATTTTAATTACCCATTCCCCATATGACAGGGGGAAAAAATCTCATTAATTCACGATAAGGTATAAATGGTTTGTGAGCTCCTATTCCCTGGAGATTTGCATCGGCTACTTGTCAGAAAGTTGATACCTGCAAGCAAAAAACACCTACTACCTCAGAGCAAGTTTTAATATGCCATGTTTCCACTTGAAAGGAGATGTTGGAAATTAAATGAAAGTGGTCCTAACTCTGCCAGTATCTAACTCTGTTCACATCAACAACTCAAATCACCTCTGAGGGGATACCAAAGGCACTCTGGGCTCTAACACTGCTGCTCTGTGGAAGATGTCGAATTGGGTGATTATCTCAATCAAATGCATCCCATTTTTTACATTCACTTACAAATGGTAAATACCAGCAGCTATTGAAAGCATCCTGATCTCTCTGCATCAGACTCATAGTCGAAGGAATGTGAAGCCCCTTAAAGCAAGCCCTCTACACAAATGCCTGTCGTGCTCAGGAAGGCACGTCACATCTCTCCACAGCCCTGCTTCAGACAGGTTGGATCTTCCAGGTTCTCACTCTTACCCCGCAGCCTACTATGTGTGGCATGCCCTGAAGTTGAGAAGGAAGAATGCAGGATCTGCCGTCCAGATGGTACAGGATGGAAGATGAGGGATTTGGGAGCCTGATGTGACTATAGAGGAGCAGAGTCAGAAGTAAAAAAGAAAGAGAGAAAGAAAGAGAGAGAGAGAGAGAGAGAGAGAGAGAGAGGAAGGAAGGAAGACAAAAAGAAAGAAAGAAAGAAAGAAAGAAAGAAAGAAAGAAAGAAAGAAAGAAAGAAAGAAAGAAAGAAAGAAAAGAAGAAAGAAAGAAAAGAAGAAAGAAAGAAATCCACACCCTCCTGGCACCCTAAGTGTACAGTGAGAGGGAAAAATGGGCTGTAAGAATTATCTGTGGATCCTGTGCAATGGTTTTATTCTGGATTATTAGTTGGAAAACTTAGGAGCCGGGGAGGGAGGCGGGGAGCAACTGAGAGCTTTCTGACAGGGCTTCCAGTCTCATTTTAATTCTAAATTCAGTATCCTTACCCCAGCGCTTCTCAGGGAGTACATTGACACCTCCCTTCTCTCCGTCCATTCCTAAGCTGCCTGGACGCTGTAGAGAATGACATGGCTACATGCACTGGCCCTCATGCATCTTCACAGTGTCCCCCTGTGAGGACGCCTCTCGGCACCTTCTCCAGGCCACTTAAAACTGCAGTCTTTGAGCTCCCTACCCTCACTTCAGGGAGGACGAAATGGAGCCCAGAAACATGATGTGATTCCCAGCACCTTTGTCCTCCTCTGCCCAAAACTCTTGGGACGAAGACTCTACCACTAAGACTCTGTCTCAAAGAAGGTAAAAGCCAAGTAGGCAGGACTCCCTAGAAATCCCTGGAGTCTTTCTCCCATAACCACTGTCTATATTTACCCATGACTATTTTCTTCCTGACAGAAAAAGAAGGCTTCATTCCCTCCCACATAGGCAGGCATTTTCCATTAATTATTCCTTGTCTCTCTGTGTCTCTTACTCTCTCACTTTCTCATTTTCCCCACCACCTTCATCCATGACTCTCTTTTTCTTCCTTCTCCCTGCCCAATTTCTTCCTCTTGCTGGATATTTTTCCTTAGCTTATGAATAAGGTCACAAAATTAAAAAAAAAAAAAAATATATATATATATATATATATATATATATATATATATAACAGTAATTACCCTGACACCCCCATTCCCCACACCTGGACAGCTAGCTTTTCCAATTCTTAGGCTTTCTTCCCTCAATGTTCAGATGTCTCTACAAAGTAGTCTAGACGCACGGTGTTCACTTTTTCACCCCTAGTCACTGTCAGGCTGCCGCCCTCAGGCCTTCTGTTCTACATTATTACTGAAAACGTTCACTCAGAGGCCGGCGATGACCTTTTAATTGTCAAATTCACTTAGATCTCATCAAGCTTCATTATAATCTATGGTTTTGGTCACTGTTCACTGTTCCTGCTCCCTCCTTGAAAATTTTCTCTTCTCACTCTCCCATCTCCTGAGTTTTGCCAAGGCAATTCCATCTCTTGAACAGCACTTATTTTATCAATTAAAAATCACTTCTAATGTCCTTGTGCGAATTAAGCAGATTTCTGATGCAGACACAGGTAACAAATTTTGAGTCAGTACTTACCCTGGCTAATTTTGGAGCGATGACTTATCACTGAGTCCTTAAAATGTTAACCTGCCATCCTTAGTAAATAGCTTATCCTCACCCTCTTACACTGAAACATTTTAAATAAGATCAGACAATAAAAAGAAGCATTTTAAAGTAAGACCAAACAATAAAGCAGATGTTGATCCCTTTTAGATGACAAAATGGTACATAATATTCTCAAGAGCTACATTCTTGGACCAAATATTTAATGGAAATCTGATTTTATAATTCCTTTAAAGAAATGTCATACAAGGAACCAACAATAAGGGTGAATCAGGAACACTCATCTTCATGTGCTTTTTCTAAGTACTTTATTGACTAAGAAAAAAGGGATTTAGTGTTCCTTCTGGGAACAATTTTTGGAACTGGAAACTAAGTGAAGTATTTGGGAGTATTCCTGTAACTTGGATGCCAGCATGAAAATAAAGTAGAAGAGCAGTAAGAAAATTTGTCTCTTCTGAGTTGTATGTGGTGCAAAGAAATCAATTCTAAATTATACTTAACCAGACTTCTAGTTTTGTCCACATTTTTTCTCATAGTAAGAAGCAGGAGTGCTCACGCTCTCTCTCTCTTTCTCAATCTCTCTATCTCTGTCCCTCTCTGTATCTCTCTCATTTTCTCTTGCTCTCTCTCTCTTTGATTATAGGAACAGAAACTCTAGATTAAACTTAATAGTGCATCCAGAGAACCACTTGCTTTGCCACATATATTCAGCCAACTGAAAATCTTGTAATACTTCCCAGCCCTTATTTATTAAATACCACCTTCGCAAAATTTTTAAAGATTATTTATTTATTTATTTGACAAAGCTAGACACAGTGAGAAAGGGAACACAAGCAGGGAGAGTGGGAAAAGGAGAAGCAGGCTTCCCGCTGAGCACAGAGCCCCATGCGGGGGCTCTATCCCAGGATGCAGGGGTCATGACCTGAGCCCAAGGCAGACGCTTAACGATTGACCCACCCGCCCCACCTTCACAAATTTTGTTATAGCTATGTACATGCTTGTGCCAAAGACTGGCCAGCTAATCACTAGACCCATTTGTTTCTTCTTCTCCTGGCACATAGTTGGACTGCATTTTCCATTTTCTTGCCATCAAGATGCCCATGACATTGAATTCTAGAGTGTGGAAGGTGAGCAGAAGGGGTATGCCCCCTTCTAGGACTGGCTCCTAGACAACTTCTATGTGTGGTTCTTCATGCTCTTCCCCTTTCTACCTGTTAGATACAGACAAGCATAGATGCTTTGGAAGCCACATGTTTAAAATGGTGCAAGTGTTGAAGGGACCTGGGTCAGAGTCATTGCTTGGAGGAGGGGAGTTGACCACGCAGATTAAGAAGAAAGTGATGAGGCACAAGGCTCTGAGAAGCAGCCAAGAGGGTATGGTCAGGGAAAGGGTGCCCAGGGGGAGACCCTGAAGTAGAAATAGTCCTACCACCAAAGGGGGAGTGGAATGTTTCAGGTTTTCGACAAAACGCCAGTCCCTCCTGTGTGCCCGGAAAGGTCTCATGGAGGACATGGCCCCAAAGCTGAGACCTAAAGGATAGAAAGGAAGCTGTACATTCTTGGTGGAAGGAGTAGCAAGTGCCGAGAGATTCACTTCTGGAAAGAGGGTTCCAACCAAAGCAAAAGCTTTGATTTCAGGACTAGTTTCATACTGGATGCTCTCAAAGGTCAAAGGGTAATCTGGACTCCCCTGGCTGGCTGACTCTGAAAAGACTAGTGAATTAAATGGCAGATTGTATCAGAGGGACTTAGTTTTAAACCTGTGGTAAGCAGGAAGGCTATGGGGAAAATGATGAAAAGCATACCATTTTTTTTACATGTTGGGAGACAAAACAACACACACCTTGGACTTCAGTTTTGTTCTTTTCCTTTGTTCTATATTTGTCCCATTTTCTATTTATTCACCTATATGTTTATTTGGAAAAGTAAATTGAATCTGGTGTTTTTTCTTATTTAAGGAAAACAAAAACTTTTAGTTACTAATCCTAAAGTTCAAGCCAAGATGTCATACTGATTGTATTTTTCTTCTGAGACAACAAAGATGCAAGAAGACAGGTGGAGGCCAAAATTTCTTTAGGACTTGGTCACCATGCATTTTCTGATGGCCACGAGGGAAGATTTTCTGTACAGGAAATTCTATCTGTATCAATTCAGGGTTTAAAATCGCTATGCAATTTTTTAAAGTGACAACATTTTGGGGATTCCTGTGTGGTACAGTCAGTTAAGGGTCTGCCTTTGATCAGGTCATCATCCCAGGGTCCTGGGATTGAGTCTTACCTCAGGCTCCTGCTCAATGTGGAGTCTGCTTCAGGGAGTCTGCTTCACCCTCTGCCTGCTGCTCCCTCTGCTTGTGGTCTGTCTGTTTCTCTCTCTCTCTGACAAATATATAAATAAATTCTTGAAAGTGACAGCATTTCTAAAACCTGGTTTTTCCTAAGCTCTAAATGCTACCTAGAACTTTCACTATTCCATTTATAAATCTGCTAAGTTTTAATAATAACGGTTTGGGGGAATTATTTTTATTTCTTCCTATAGTGGTAGAATATACATAATATAAAATCAAACATTTGAACATATTTATGTGTATAATTAAATGGCAATAAATACATTCACAACATTGTACAACCAATCCCAGTCTTCGCTTCCAGAACTTTTTTTTATCATATCAAGAGGAGCTCTGTCCCTATAAATAATGACTCCTCATCTTCCTCTCCTCCCAGCCTCTGGTAACCTCTATTCTGTCTGTCTGTGTTTTCCTATTTACTTTCTGTCTCTGTGTATTTACCTATTCTAGGTACCTCATAGAGATGGAATATTACAGTATTTGTCTTTTTGTGTCTGATTTATTTCATTTGCCATAACATTTTCAAAGTTTCTCCATATTGTAGCATGCATCAGAATTTCATTTGTGTGTAAGTTAAATAATCTTCCATTGGACTTTCAATTATTATTTGATCTACTTAAATTCAGTAGTCTAAATTCCTTTAAATAATCTGTTCCATTTACAGTTTAAACTAAAGCCCTTTAAACATTTAACCTGCATTCATGAATTCATTATCATTATCATTCTTTTGAAGCCCTTCAGATATTCACTCTGATAAACAAAATACTCACTAATTTTTAAGCTATTCCAACAAATCGAATAAATTGAATAACATAAGCCTATACATCTGCTGAATCTCAAATTTTCTTAATTATTACACAAATCTAAAAAAGTTTTCCCATGTCTTTCAACCAAAATCACAAGTGTTCAATTAGTTACCTAATTCAAAATTTGAATTGATTTTATAAGGTGAATCTGTTAAACCTAACATCATCTGTCTGTTTCTGTTAAGCATCACAAAGATTGTACATAGCAGTAAAAACAGATTATCCCAGTGATTACAAAACCCTAATCTGCACTTCATAAAAGAGTTTTAAAACTGTGAATTGGCTTCCTTTCTCTCTCTGTACTCAGTTCCTAGTGTTAGAAAAACGCATTTCTCCAACATATAAGCATCACAAACAATTGGAGTTTGCTAACTGCTGAGGGATTTTCAGCTGGCAAGCAGGACCTAAATTCCACTAATGGATTTATGGGGCTTTTTTCTAATAGTTGGTAGAACAAGAGGAGATCTCGTTCCATACCCTCCAAATATGATTAGTTTAGCAGCCCACCATACCAGGACTCAGATGACATTAGATTTCAGTATACGGAAGACTTTGCTCATAATAAGAGTCTCTTTTTGGTTGGTTTTATGCACGCTAAATCTTTAAAACATTTTAATGTCTTTCTGTGTGATTCAACAGACATACACGTACTTCTAATCATATCACCAGATCGAATTCTGTGGTCATTCTATATTTCTATGTAGGTTACCAATTCTTACAGACATTTAAATATCTTTAATTGGATTCTGCAGTTCTCTCATATCTCTTCTTGTTCCAAGGTCACTGACCTGTCGAGATCCAAAAGTATTTATAGTCCAGACTCAACACATTATTGTTCAATTTTAAAGCTTAATTAAGGTTAAATAGCTAATTCCTTATTGATTCTTCCATTCAAGAAACAGTTATTGAAAGACTTCTGTGTATTTGGCCACAAGGGTACATAGATGAATAAGACTCGGTCCCTTTCCTAAGAGATCTTATGTTCTAACAAGTGAGTCAAACATGTAAATAATTACAGAACAGTCAGGTGCAGATAATGATCTCTTTCAAGTAAATCACCTGCACATAAAAACGTAAGCACAGGCTAATTGTGTCTTAGAGCACCAAGCATGGCTACTCAGAGCACATGAAGTAGTGCTCTTAATGAAGCTTAAATGAAGAATATTACATCATAGGAAGGAGACAAAGAAAATACATCTTAAATACGGGGTGTGATATGTCAAAAAAATTTTGGGAATACCATAAAAGAGTCAAGAAGTCCTAAGGAAAACCTGAGTTAGACAAGAAGTGATGAGTAATTGAGTATGTTCAGTTCACCAAGTCAGTGGTGGGATCAGCTTTGAGGGACCTTGAATTCTATCTTACATCAGTGATTGCAAACTTATTTCATATTTCAGCACTCACAGAGAAAGCTAACATTTGTAGAGTGGTCTGTGGTAAATAAATCACTTTTCTCCCAGCAAGAAATGACTGGTCCAGAGAGCTGGCTACCCCAAGCTCCACACACGCACCCGGAAAATGAGGGAATCGATATCTTGTCACATCTGTATCTACCCAGGTCATACCAGTGGGAATGTTCTGCTAGATGTGGAGTCAATAAATGGGTTTAATCTTGGGAAGAATACAATCAGATTCAATTTTCTTTGAACAGTAATTCAAAAAAAGAGGAAAGGATTTACAAAAAAGATCTCAGAAGAAATGGCATTGGTGGGGATAGAGATTGCCCTAGGACAAAAGTAGTTACAGCGGGCACTAAAATATAATAATATCCAAGGAGAAATGTCCAGTATGGTAGGAGCAAACAATAAAAGGAATTACAGAAAGACTTCAAAGTCAACAGGTATTTGTGACTTGATTGGCTGGATTTAAATGAAAATGTTAAAACTATATTGGGAGAAAAACTTAAGGAAAAAGTTGTAGCTGTTTAGACAAATTCTTAGGACTGTTTTTGGCTCTTACCTTTTTGAGCATTAGTTGTCCCTTCAACCATCCCATGCTACTTTATTGACCCTGGAGTGATTTTAGAAATTCATTATGCATTATTTAAAAATTACCTTAAAGTGGGAAACAACTGTCAGTACTGATTTGGGGAACATCTGGTTCCAGAGACCCAGACCCAGGAGAGCAACAGAAACTAGAAAGGTAGCCAAATACAAATGAAAAAGGGATGTGTTCTCAGAATTTTCTTTTTTATCTTGTTTTCTCTAGAGTAAAACATTCCTCCAAATGAGCCCAGCAGTAGAAACAAGGAGCCACCAGTGATTCCGAACAGATAGTGACTAAAAAATTATAAAACTTTGAAAAAGCCTTCAGTAAAGCTAAACAGTATTTGAGAACAGTTAGCAGCCATTCCATCCAACTAAGGTTAACAAAAGGGTTAAGATACCTGGGTGGCTCAGTCGGTTAAGCACCTGCCCTCAGCTCAGGTCATGATCCCAGGGTCCTGGGATCGAAGACCATATCGGCTCCTTGTGGGGGAAACTGTTGCTCCCCCTGTTTGTGTTTGCTCTCTCTAACAAATGAATAAATAGATCTTAAAAAAATAATAAACAGAGAGTATCTACTCTAGCAAAACAGAGCACAATTTTTGTGGCTTTGGAAGAGGTGAGTCACTTTAAAGAGAATAGAAAATGTAGAAAACGTGTTATTAAAGATGAAGTCAAAAGGAAGAAAGGGGAAAAATTATCTACTGTCTTTCAAAATATGAGAAAAACAAAACTCAAAAGTGTGTGCGTGTGTTGAGGGGGTAGGAGGGCGGAAGCAGATGCGCCAGCAGCATTTTTTCAAAGATGGCACAACTCTTGCAACTATATGCAAGGCCAGAAGCCACAGTAATAGATGATTATTATCAGAGCACCCTGTAGGGACACTGCCACTAAGTTCCTCTGCAGAAGACTCAAAAAACAAAATATTAAAAGGGGGCCATGGGATTGTTGCAGAATGACTAAAATAAGCATATCACTGCATCTAAGGGACTAACACTGAACATGTTATGAAGAAGTCGCTTTGAGCACTTTGCACCAAGGGGATATATTATGTATAAAGAATCCCATGGAGTGACTCAAATACCGAGAAAAAAGAGAGATCTCCCTTCAGGGTTTGTGCTACTGCAGTGTGGGGCGCAGGGCAGGGGGTGGGAGGGTGGGATTGGGAGGATAGGAGAGTGTGGGAAGGGAGTAAAGAATAAAAGAAATGCCAGTCAAAGGCTAAACAAATGGTGATGGAGATGGTCATGCGTGCATTGGGCAGATCTTGTGCCCTGGGTCCAGACCCGGGGACTACCTGGACCACCTAGCACCAGCCTTGGTGAGAGGGAGGGCAGCACTCCCAGATGATGCCCAACTCCCCAAATTCTCCTTCCATGGTGCGTTATTTTCTTTCTTGCACAAGGTCTTTATACAAGGAAACATATATTTCCATAATAAAAAAATATTCAAGGAAGATGAAACCTCAGGCTATGAAGTGTGGCAGGCTAACCTCATTACCCTTCTCCAAACTAGCCACTCTTTCCAAATAGGAGAAAATCAAACTAGACACAAATTCAATGTAAGTTCCTCAAGGACAGACAGTCTTCCGGAGAACAGGGGGAAGAGAATGTTGGAATTCTCACGAATCATGGTTATCCTAATCTAAACAAAGCTTCTGGAATTTCAGAAATCAATACTTGATGGGAATGTGTCATCAGAATAAGATAAATATGCAAATAATATCAATAACAGCCTGTCATTTGCTGTATACTTTCTGACTGCAGCCCTCCATGGCCATTGTCCCATCTAGGACAACCACACTGTGAGGCGGTTACTGTTCTTATCTTACAGATTAGTACACTGAGGTTTTTCCCAACTCACAAAACCTGTAAGAAGTAGAACTAATATCTGACCTTTACCAAAGTCCATAAGCTTTCCAACGTGCAATTATGGTTTTCTTTCCAGCAAGGATAACAACCAAATTCTTCATTAACAGGTAAAGAAAGAGATATTGGTGATCCACTAGATTAAAACCAGAATTCATGTTTAAATATTGAGTAAGCATATAAATTACATGCACACTGTGGAGAAAAATAATGGGCTAGCCTATTAAAATTTAAGTGGAGACAGGGAGTCATATATAATGTAATACATCCAATGATCTTGCTTCAAATCAATTGTCCCTGTTTTATTTAGCTCAGAACACTAAATATGCAAAACTTATCATTAGAATAACAGAATCTGAAGATCCAATTCAAATGCTACAAAAACGTGATAACAAACTTCTTCCCTATGCACTCTCCCCCCCTCAAACAATGTGACAAAAATGTGACTCTCCTTATTTTCATAAAATCAGACTTTGCATTTCTTTCCTCAAAAAAACTCAGTCATTTTAGTAATTTCTCAGCCACCTCAGAGAGGAGGCCAGGAAAGTCTGTCCTCCCAGTCCTGACTCTGAGGTGAAGGTTGATGGTGTCAGCTGTGAGGGGCAGGGCTGAGCATCCACTAAACTGTGCAGTGATCCCACTGTGGCCTCAACTGTCAACCAGGTCTCACTTTTGGCTGTCAGCACTCCGTATAAGCTGTAGAGGAGCCTTGGACCCTAGATCAACTTCTTGAGGACAGTAACTGCTGCTTCTCTTACGGCTTCCATATCTCACACAAAGGGCTCTTGTAGCCAACCCTAACTCAGAACCACAGAGAGGAATTCAGGAAATTCCAGCTTAGATAAATTGACACATTACAAATCGCAATATTTAATGATAAAAATGAGGCATTACTCTTGTGTATGTATCCTAAATGGCATAGCAATTTAATATCACAATCATCCATTTAAAAGTACTTGGGGCGCCTGGGTGGTGCAATGGGCTAAGCATCTAACTCTGAATTTGGCCCAGGTCATGATCTCAGGGTGGTAAGATCAAGCCCCACATCAGGCTTCACACTGGGCATTGGAGCCTGCTTAAGATTCTCTCTCTTCCTCTCCCTCTGCCCCTCCCTCTCTAAAAAAAATTTTAAAAATTAAAAAAAATCAATTAAAGTCAAATTAAAATCAGTTAAAAGTACCTCAATAAGCTTTAATAAAGTTGAAATTTTAAATTGTTCCAGCTTCTTTTGGAACTTGTACCTCCATTCCACCTGACCCATAGAATTCTGTCCTAATGTAACATGCTTATCCTTAAAACTTTTTCTTATCCTATCATACATCTCTGCAATGAAAAATTGTTTATAGACTGAAATTTTACTTTCAATAAATGTTATTTTCATGAATAAAAGTTCTTAATTTGTAGAGCCTCATTATAGTCGTAAGTCTTAAATCAGGAAATTTCATGGTTTGTTCTTATTTCAGATTGTCTTAACTAAAGTTGAGTTGACTTTTCTTTTTCATATTATTTTAGGATCAGCATTTTGATTAAACTTCTGACAGTTTTACTGGGATTGCTTTGAATCCATTCATTAACTGCACCACAGATCTAATTATATCTATAGCATGGAGTTTCATAATCCATGAATGTTTTCTCTTCTTCCATTTGTTTAAAACACTTTTCTTTCAATGTGTTTTGTTGTATTTAGTGTAAAGGACTTGCAGATTTTTTAAGAAATATTCCTATGCATACAAATTTAATTTTTTCCTGTGACCAGATTTTAAGTGTTTAAGTTTGTCTTTGAATGGGGTTATACTTACAGTTATTGGCTACCAATATGATTGAGCAAACATAAAAGTATTCATCAATATGTGTAATACATTTCCATTTGCTCAAGTTGATAGGCAATGATTGTAATTATAACCCTATCCAAAGAAAAACTTAAACATAAAATGAACCACTTAGTGGAAGAGTACCTCTTAATGAAATGGAGTGCTTCTTTTTTCAACCAGTCCATGTATTCATGGATGAATATTAGTTATTGCTAGGATGAAATAGTCTACCTCATGTAATTTCAGTATGTGGTGCTAGTGTTTTATTTAGAGAAACCTTGTACACAGAAAAAATATGAGAATGGAGAGATTTTTTGTTACAGCGAAGTCATTCAATTATTTTTACTTCCTCACTTTTGAGGAATTTTGCTGAAAGTTTTGAGGACCTATCTTGTACCAGGCACTGTTTTAGATACTGAGTATATAGCAGTGAACAAAATCAGACAAGATCAGACCAAAAAAACCTTATTTCATAAAGTTCAAATTGTAGTAGGGGAGTCAGACAACAAATAAGATGTTTTTTTAAGTAAGATAGATAATACAGCATGGCAGTAGTGATAAGCACGTAAGAAAAAATAAAGCAGGGGAGAAGGAAAGACAAGTGGGGAGGAGGGAAATCACAGGTGTAGTGGCTGAAGATATATGTGAAAAAGTACACAGTGAGCTACTATCAAATGTATTTTTAAAGTACTAAAATTTATTGCAAAATTTATTTTGAAAGAAAAAAAAAAAACAATGGAGCCACCTACCTTGTTGTGAGTAGCTATTATTTTATCATCATGTGAAATTGAAAATGCTGTGCTGTTTAGTGACCTGGGGGATAATGATACTTACCCTCCAGGGTAGGGCACCAAGATAAGACTCCAGATGGCTGGGATAAATGCCTTTTATTGTAAAGTGGAAAGAAGACAATTGTGGAGGAGGAGGAAGGAACCAAGAATGAGAACGACATCAGGTACCTTTTCAGGACACATACATTTTGGAATTCAGGTTCTTAGAATGAGCACCTAAAACTGCACCCCGTTTCCAAAGTCTGTCCATCTGGGCATGCACTCCCCAGCTGAAGAGTACTGGTGTCGTAACCCTTCCCCTCCCCTTCTCGAGGACAAGGAGAGGCTGGATGTGCTGGACGGACCTGGGGTTGCTTCCAGACTCTCCAGAATCTCCCAGTGTTTTCCAGACCAAACTGCCAGCAGTGACATGACAGTGATATGGGTTCTCCATGTCTGAGACTGAGGGGGACAAGCCAGAAATGGCAAGAGCCCATTTTACATGGCTGTTACCAGGCAAGAAGTGGTAAAAATGTTGAATCACTCTGATCTGGACAGCCCAACTTCTAGGACTGAGGACGGTGCTCTCCCAGCCCCGAGCTGACCTTACCCTTGAACGTCTCAGTGGGTGGAGGTCCTTCCCTTTTTGACTTACATGTACTTTCTGAAAGGTGGGAGACATTTTAAACTTCCTGCATCATGAAGAGGACAAGGAATAGCCATCAAGCTTGCATTTGGGTGTCATGTGTCTACTTGAAGGGCTCTTCAGGTTCATAAAGCCATTTGGGACAGGCAGCAGGTGAGCCCCGGCCACCACTCTGGACGGGCACCCACAGCGTTTCAGGGCACTAGCCAGTCACTGTCCCCAGCACACACCCATCATGGCACCTCACGCAGCCCAACCACCATCTGCAGTTTGGTCCAGCACAGCACGCCCTCTGAAATCTCAGGTTCTGCAGAGAGGAGATAGAGATCAGTGATGCTGCAAAGTAGCTCATTCCCTCCTAGTAGCACAGGCAGAGTTTCATTATTGCCAGCTACCTCTGAAATCACTGGTCTTTCCTAAAAGCCCTCATTATCTGCAGGGTGCTGCAGAGTCCTATCTGCGTGAACTCAGTTGGTGGCAAGCCTCTATCCCAGCTCTTCTCTTATGAATTCATATCACAGAACAAGTAAACCACAATGCATCAGTCCCAGCATTTGAGTTCTTGACAGCCTGAGCAATGCTTCTTTAAGACATTATTCCTGGCAATGTGTACAATCAATGTCTATTAGAACAGTCTCCTACCTTAGCAGCAGAAACAGTGATAGACCAGGAAGCGAGTTCAGAATAAATATGTTAATTGGTTCTCATCTTCTCAAGTCTTTTCATTGCTCTGAGCTAAAGGCAATGTTCCAGGGCCTCGGCGTTTCTTAATTTAGTGACAACACAACCTGCAGCTTAGCTGAATCAGAAAACAAAACACCTATATTCAGGTAATTATTTGGTGAATATAGTCAAACCTGGGGCATGGATGATAGATAGCTTGTGCTCTCACTAGAAATGGCATTGCTTTAGGTCTATATTTATACAAACGTGCTTGCTGCCTCAGGTGTATGAAATCAATTCAGTTTGCAACATCTGAGTGAGAAACTGAGTCAGTTGTCCTGAGTTGCCTATTGGAAACTTCATTTAGGACAAAAAGTTTCCTGTAGTCAAATGGAAAAGTTGCAATTGGTTGTGTCTTTCACAAGTGGAAAACAGCTCCAGATCTGTACAGTGAGATGTCGCTTTAAATCTAGAGTAGATCTGTAACTCCTCCAGGTCAGGGAGAATCCTCATCAGGGATATGGAATGACTGAAATAACCACAAAGATATTTGGTTACAAGTAATGTGATTTCTTCCAAGAAATAGCTTGGCTATGCTGTTGGAAGTTGGCACAGGAAATACAATCGAAAGGACTGCAAACAATGAGGTTTCCTGGCTTGGGGCTCTCCCCGTGGGATCTTTTATAGTAACACCTCAGTTTCCGAGAATGGGTGAAGAGAGCAAGGCTCTGAGTAACTGGCTTTTCCGGACAGCTGAGGCCAACTCTACATTGTGCTGATTTTTGTTCTTCATTTCAAGACTTTAATACAGAGTATACAGAATTCAACTTCATTGTCCTTCAGGCCACCCAGCGAGCTGTTCCCCCCACACCCGCCTCTCTGCCTCCCGGCACTTCCTTCTGTCTGTCCCACCTCTTCCGTGGCCCCTCACCCTTCTGCCAAAGATCCCTGTATGGCATTCTGGCTGTAATAATTACAGATTTCGTGGATGTTTCTTTTCTAATCCTCTTATTCCAATACCTCTGAAAACTTGTCTGTGTCTTTTTTGTTCCTTCTCATGTTTTGTTGAAATTCATCTTAGTTCTACTGGAAAAATGAAAATGAATTTTAGAATGTGTAGTTGCTTTACTTTCTTAATCATATGATTCCTTTATGGAACACTTAAAAGCTGAAGGTCTTTCCTACTGAGTCGTTTTCAAGTCTTTTGTTAAGTCATCTTAAAAAAAAATTCTTCATTTTTTAAAAACATGACATCATTAGAAAACAAAGAAAGCTTTCAGAATCTGTATACTCACCCTCCAATTTATGCTCCATTTTACTGCTTTACTGGGACTATCTTCCCATTCTGGCAAATGGCAAGTGTTGGATATATATATATATATATCATGTATATAGGATTAATTTTTATAAAGGAACATCTTCATCTCATGGACTTGTAGGTTTCTGTTGGCAAAAAACCACATTGCATTCAATCCATAAAGGATTCTTGATGTTTTCAGTTTCTTAAGTGTCTATCTTTTTAAAAAATTGCCTACTTAAGAAAAAAAAGATTTTATTTATTTATTTGACAGAGAGAAACACAGCTAGAGAGGGAACACAAGCAGGAGGAGTGAGAGAGGGAGAAGCAGGTCTCCTGCTGGGCAGGGACCCCAATGAGGGACTCGATCCTTGGACTCTAGGACCATGACTTGAGCCAAAGGCAAACCCTTAACCCAACTGCCCCCAAAATTACATACTTTTCAATAATTCTTCCCTTAACCGTTATATTTTTTCAAGTCTTGTCTAGTTCTGGAAGCTTGATATTTTAAGTTTTATCAATATGCACTATTTAATTTTAGAGATTTGAAAAATTTACCTCACGCTAGAATTCTGATATGCCGAGAAAGTATAACTCATTTATTGTGTCACCCACTGGGATGACCATATGCCCTCGTTGGGTTGAGACAGTCCCTGTTTATACAGGTTGTCCTAGTATCCTGTCTAGTTTAGGTTTTGTCCTAGATTTTTTTGGTTTTCAAATGTATTAGAATAATCTAGGTTGAGTAAATTGTTAGTACACCAAGCTCAAATTCTCTCCAAGATGTGTGAGAAGCAAGTGCAATGAGTAGAATTCTCCTTTTAATATATGCTTAAATGTGTCAGAAAACCAACAGCACCACCCCTGCCCTGTCTTCTTCCCAAATCTTTAAGGGTACAGTGCAACTAGGACATTTCTTTCAAGGACAGCGTGTAGAGCAATCAATGATTAAAAAGGTAGGTGCTTGGACAGGAGTAGCAGAGACAGCTAATACCTGTCAGTGCCAGGTGAAGGCCGACTGGCTCACAGCTGCAAAGTGGGGTTAGTAGAGGGCACCCAGCAGTGTAATTGCCTCCTAATGAAGCTGCAATGTTTTACCAACAAAAAATAGAAACTGTTGTTTTCGGGGGCGCCTGGGTGGCTCAGCTGGTTAAGCAATTGGGATCGAGTCCCACACCAGGCTCCCTGCTTGGCAGGAGGCCTGCTTCTCCCTCTCTCACTCCCCCTGCTTGTGTTCCCTCTCTTGCTGTGTTTCTCTCTGTCAAATAAATAAATAAAATCTTTAAAAAAAAAAAACTGTTGTTTTCAAAATGTATATGTATACATAATGTATATATAATACATATATACTATATATTTAATATTATAACATACATTATTTATTATAAATGTTTACATAGACACAGTAGTATAAATAAACTAGAATATTTTTTTCATCATTCAGATTTTATGAGTAATGCTGTTATAAATACCTATACAAATTTTTGCAAGGACATATATTTCCATTTCTCTTGGGTCTGTACCTAGGAGTGGAACTCCTGGGTCATATGGTAACTCTGTTTAATTATTTTAGGAACTGTTTCCAAAGTGGATGCACCATTTTACATTCTCTCCAGTCATGTATGAGGGTGATAATTTCTCTACATCCTCACCAACATTTATTATTATCTGATTTTGATTTGCATTTACCTGAAAACATTTTGGTGATGAGCTTGATGTTGAAAATAGACAAAAAGAACTTCGATGGCAGAATACCTTTTCTGTCTTTGCTTCTTTTCATCCACCAGAGTTAAGAACTTTTCAGCCTTTAAAGAAATACTTTGCAAATCAATCTAATTTTCCTCTAATAGTTGTGAGCATTTTTAGAAGTGAGTCTTCTATATTTCAGTTGCATTGCATTCAAGGTCAGTTGAAAAATTGAAATTGAATCATTCAACAGATGAAGCACTCCAAAATCATCCTTTGCAGCTTTTAGTAAATGGCAGTAATTGAGAACTTATAAAAAGAAGAACATTGAAAAAAAGAAAGAAAGAGAACCAGGCAAATCAAAAGTTATGCAAGATTTAATTTTTCGGGGCACCTGGGTGGCTCAGTTTTTAAGCATCTGCCTTTAGCTTAGGTCATGATCCTGGAGTTCAGGGATCAAGCCCCACATCGGGCACCCTGCTTGGCAGGAGGCCTGCTTCTCCCTCTCTCACTCCCCCTGCTTGTGTTCCCTCTCTGGCTGTGTTTCTCTCTGTCAAATAAAAAGAAAAAATCTTAAAAAAAAAAAAGATTTAATTTTTCAATTTTGTAATTTCCTCTTGAAATATCTTGACTTGAGAAAAGACTCTTTTGACCCAGAGCTCCTGTTTTTAATTGGATGAATTTATATTCTACACCAAAATGAAAGAAAGCTGATTTGCAATAAGACCTAAAAATGTTGCAGCATTTATATTTGGTTTTTAAAAGTCATAAAGAGATAAAATTTATATTTTGTTGTCTTATACAAATTTTGGCAAAGATACACTAAATGAAGGTAAAAATAACAGTACCTAGGAAAGTATTTGGGCTAAATAACATTACATATATCCACTCTTTAGCTAACTTGGTTAGAGATTACCAGTGCCTTATATGAAGAATATTTCCATTGTTAAAAATATTATGATTTACAGAGTTAATTAAAATATCAACAATTTCAACTTTACTAACCATAAAAAATTTTTTGAATAAGATTATAAATTAATATCAGGGCACCTGGGTGGCTCAGTCAGTTAAGTGTCTGCCTTCAGCTCAGGTCATGATCCCAGAGTCCTGGGATTGAGCCCCACATCAGGCTCCCTGCTCGATGGGGAGTTTGCTTCTCCTTCTCTCAGTCCCCCTGCTTGTGTTCCCCCTCTGGCTGTGTCTGTCTCTGACAAGTAAATAAAATCTTTTTTAAAAAAAGGTTATAAATTAATCTATGAAAATAATAAACCATGTTGAAAGAATATATATTGTATATATATTCTGGTGAACTAGTGTATTAGAGATGGCTAATGAGCAGATTCATATAGTCTGTGACTTTATACCAAAAATAATGACTCTGTTAATGTTACATTTCAATGTTCAAATGATCAATGTAAAAAAGTTTTCTTTTTGTTTTGCTTTAAAGCAAGCAGACATCAGGGGTGCCTGGGTGACTCAGTTTGTTAAGCATCTGACTCTTGGTTTCTGCTCAGGTCATGACCTCGGGGTCCTGGAATCAAGCCCTGCACTGGGCTCCCTGTTCAGTAGGGAGTCTGCTTGAAATTCTCTTCCTCTTTTTCTGCCCTTCCCCCTGCTCCCTCTCTCTCTCAAAAATAAATACATAAATCTTTGAAAAAAACTGTAAAACATACGGTCATATGCTATCTTTATTTTTATAAAAAAATTTATTTTGAATATGATTTTTCACTTGAATTATTTTATTCACAAATATTTATATATTATATCTATAATCTCATTTATTTTTAACACCCTCTTAACGTTAAAAAGTGCCTTGTAATCACATGCTCATTCAAGTTTTAATTAGTGTGATTTTCCTTCTAATTTCCCACCCATTGGTCATCAAGATGAAGGAGTAGATGTTTGATTAGATATCTAATCTGATAAAAATTTTGTCCAATCCAACCATTTAAATGGTCCCTCAGCACTGTTTATTCTCTCTGGGAAAATCTTTTCAGTGTCTCAGATTGACTCCTCTTTCACTGTTTCTTTCCCTAACATAGTGTCCTGGTAACTTATGTGACCTGGTAGGAAAAGGATGGGCTTCAGGTTCCTCTAGTCTCCACGGGGATTACCTGGAAATGGTCTTTGCCATCTGGTTGTTGTGTGCCCTACAGGACTCCAAAGCTCATGTCTACACAGTGATCTGGTGAAGCTTTGATTGACCCAGCCTTATCTCAGCTTCTTCAATCGAGGTAAAAGGATACAGCAGGCCAGGAATTGACAGAGCGATTAGACCTAGAGTAAGTCAAGGCTTCAATAGAACTTCAGGTAACCTCAGACAGGACCTCCTCCAGGCCAACACAGTCATCCCTCTCTAAATCACAGGTCACTGACATGTCTATCTTGAGCTGAGGATATGATATAATATTACGTACCTAAACACACACTCCCTCATAGAGAGTTCAGTGTCCCTCTATGCCTACATACCTGTTAATGTTATAGCAGTATAATATAACCAAAGTTTGATATAATTAATATTTTTAATGGATTACAAAAAAAAAGAACAAGAGACATAAACTAAGATTAGCCATAGACATTATGATTGGAAAAGAAAGACGGAAGCTGTGATTGAAACAGAAAGAAATTAGAATGAATGTCACCAGCATAGTGATTCTATAGACTGTGAGACCAATACCATGCAACCAGAGAAGAGATGAAACCTTTTTTGCAAAAAAAACAGATGGCTATTCGTCAAGGATGGCTTGAGGACAAAAAGCATGAACATAGATTATGTGACTTCTCAAAGGTCTTTCTAATGATGCAATAAATATTCTTAAGAAAAAAAATTGGATTCTGGCAACAAGGCGAGAAGGTATATCTTCTGATATATAGGGGGAAAGGGCATATCCATATGCCTAAGGACAAACACATTATTTAAAATCTAATGTTATTTAATGTTACTTCATTTTTCACTGAAGTCAATAACAACTTTGATTTTGTAGTCCGTAAGAGCCCAAGTTCTTTATGTGTTTCTCAAAAGTTCCCTGTTTTTTGACCATTGATAATATTTTTAGCAGCCTTTTATATTAAGTACACATTTCTCCATTTGTGGTAGACAGATTTTTTTGTTGATGTTATTTTTATGGGTTCTTTTTGAAATACCTAGTATTATGTATGTGTTTATTTACACATTTATTCACATTGGGCTATGTTATATTTTCAGTTGATTTCATAGGTGGACTTGATGCACACTCCTACTACCAGGATCATGTTGAGTTAAAGCCTGTTAACCTGTAAGTAAAGGTGTGATGAGATGGAAAATATTAATCCTTCTAACCTGGTCAAAACTAACCAAACCAGAAATAATTTGGACCTGCTGCTACTAATCATTGGTTTAATTTTCCACTCATATTTAAACCACACCTTTTACATGTAACCCAACATCATCATTATTATTATTATTCATTCCAAAAATAATTTGAAATAGGTAACACGGTTTATGTTTCTAAAATGGTATTTTTGTTGATTTTTTTCTTATCAGTGGTTGATTGCCAAATTGGAAAAAAAAAAAAGGGATAATGTAGTCTGTAGAAGAGAAACGAAATATGTAACTTGGAGGCCACATTACAGAGGAAAAAAGGGAGAACGTTTAGGTTAGAACTCAGGCTTCATGTGTGTGGACTCAAGGCCTTCCTGGATGCCCCTGAGACTTGGTTCTCCCACCTGTAATGTGGTTTCATAGGCAGAAGAGGGAGAATGGATTCAATAGGATAACGTATATTTAGTGCACATAAAATGCCTATGACTCTGCCTACTTCTCAAATATTTGACTAACTTCCCAGAGGACATACAAGCAAGTCAACAACTACAACAAAAAACACCTTAACGTGAACAGATTTCAGTTGAGTTTAAAGAAAGCATCGTGGTCACCTCATTGATAAAATACCAGAAAGCAAGAAAATAGATACAGTGACTCCATTCCTAGAAAACTCTAAGTAACAAACAACTGCAGAAAAGAACAGCTATCATGTGCTACATGCTTGGCGTGGATTGTCTCACTTAACCCTCATGGACATACTGTGATAATTAATAGTCCCATTTCATAAAAAAGAAAACAAATTCACCAAAGTCCCACTGGTAGTAAGGGGCAGAGCTGGGATCTATTCTGATTGATGTTCTGGACTTGTTCAGATGACCTTCCTATTCTTTCAGCCCAGTGTTGTACAATTCGTGATGATAAAGGAAATTATGTAAAACAGCCTCTTACATAAGAAACACGCAGGAAAGCCTTCATCTGCTGCCTCTTTGCCATAGCGGTTCCTTGCCGGCCTCTGCAGCGCCACCCCCCTCCCCCTGACCCCCAGCCTTGAGAAGCCTGCCCTGGCTCTTCCAACCTCTCCAGGTTGGATTAATTTTGTTCTGGCAGAATGAGCTAAAGGAAACATAGCTCACAAGCTACACAAATCAGCACTGTGCCTGTCACATGATAGATGTTTAAATAAATATCAGTTTCTTAAAGCAAATCCAATTTGGAAAATCATTCACCTTATATAACACTCTGGGACTAAGCAGTCACCACCTCATTACTCATGCTGCTCAGTGCTCATAAATGATGTGCTCCAAAAGTTGATATTTGTGGATTTGGGGAACTTGGCAGAGATTGTGACAATAATAAAGATGATGAGTGCGGTGGAAGTGAGAAAAGAAGGGAAACAATGCCTAGTAGTGGTTAGGAGAGTCTAATGTGCCTTCATTATGTAATAAAGAAGGTGATGAATGACTTCTTTCATCTCCACTGTGAAAAAAATTAACTCAGCAAAGGAAACTGCAATAAGAAAAATGTTGGTCAGATGTAAGAAAGATCTTTCTATTAAGGGAGGTTATTAAAATTGCAAATGATTAATGTTGATAAGGGAATCTCCTATTTTGAATGGTGTGGAATCCATGTTCCTGATGGTGTTCTCTGGCATGGCCCAGAGGCAAGTGATTGCTGTCTGTGCTCCCTACAGTCTCTCCCTTCTCTGTGAATGAAGAGTACATGAAGCATACCCGTGAGATGACCTGAAAGGCTTTGATCAACTCTACTTCCTCCTCAAAGGGTTTTTCTCAACTACCCTGTCTCACACCTTTTTAGCTGAATGTAACATAAACTTCAGGCTGCAGAAAGCCATAGAACAAATTCCTGCTTGGACAGATCATGCGTATTACTGTCAGATGAATATGGAAAGCCTTTCAACCATGAAGGGAGCAGGAATCTGAAAGACCAAACTAAACCTGATTAAAATCATTGTGCGTGAAACAATGGAAGAGGTGTGTGTGCTCCCCAATGGTATCCAAATAGTGCAGTTTATCCAGTTGGCATCAGTCAGCCTGCTTGATTTCTTGTAATAATAATAATAATATTGGATTCTGTTGTTCCCAGCTTAGTGATGCCATATCACCATCCAAGAGGTTGGAGAAAGCCAATCTTCTGTATGACTTGACAGGGAAGGGAATGCTGGTTTTGGCTTTCATTAAGTCCCTTTAATTCCATGGGGTACAAAGCCAGGTTTTCTGAGGAAGCTACTTTAGTAAGGGAATCAGGAAAATCCTGAGTACACGTATGTGGAAGGGTGGCTTTCGACTCTTGAGAGGCAGTTACAAGCAGAGAGCCCATTGCCGATTTGTACAGGAAGACTTCGTTCTTGTGTTTGATTGTGTCTTTGCTCCTAGTCATAAAATACACCTTTTGTGTACCCACCATCAGATCGTGTGTGAATGTGTGTGTTGGGGTGATGTGAGAGGAGAAGGCATTTTTACATATGGAGTCGGTCTTCCATGTTTTGTCTCTTTTTAAAATAAGGATACCAAGCTATCAAGAAAGCCTGATTAAGTAAATTAGTTTAGTTTTCTTTATACCTCTTTCTCTGTTACTTATATATAATGTCCTAGACTCTGTGCTAAGTGCCAGAGATAGAAAGATGAGCGATACTTGAGCTTTGACCTTCAGCAGCCAACGCTCTAAGAGAGGATACCTACGTAGAAATAAGTAGCTGCAAAACAATGTCCCCAAGGCAATTTTTTGCAGGAGGGAGAATGGTTAATTCTCACTTGCAGGAGTGGGAGATGGACTAGGGAATGATACCTGAGCTGACTCAGGAAAGATGATAAGGAGTTCATCAAAAGCAGAAAGAATGGGTGTCGTCTGCGTAGAGGCGGACGTGGTTGGCCATTCTATAGAAGGTAAAGCTGAAATTCATGACTATCCAGTCTAGTGTTTGCCATAGTTGTCACATAACCTGGACGAGGCTGTGAGGAAGCAGATGTTTAAGTAGAGCAGGAATCTTGATAGCTCCTTGGCTGGGATGCCCCGGGATCCTCCGCAGCCATGGCTCCACCATCTAAACAACATCATTCTTCACACCCAAAGCTTTGGAGATGCCAACCGTAAAAAAGAATGGGATCCTGCCATTTGCAACAACATGGATGGACCTAGACGATATAATGCTAAGTGAAACAAGTCAGACAGAGAAAGACAAATATTATATGATCTGAATCATATGTGAAATTTAAGGAAAAAAACAAATTAACAAAGAAAAAAAAGACCAAATTTAAAAAAAAAAAAAAAAAGACTCAAATGCAGAGAACAAACTGGTGGTTACCAGTTGGGAGGTGGAGGGAGGCATGGGTGAAATAGACAAAGGAAGACGAAGACTTAATGATAAGCACTGAGAAATGTATAGAATTGTTGAATCACTATATTGTACATCTGAAGTTAATATAACACTGGGTGTTAATTATACTTGAATCTTTTGTTTTATTTGAGAGAAAGAATGAGAGAAGGAGAGAGAGAGTAGGAGAAGAGGAAGGGCAAGAGGGAGGAGCAGACTCCACCAAGCAGGGAGTCCCATGAGGGACTTGATCTTGAAACTCCAAGATCATGACCTGAGCGGAAGGCAGTTCCCTTACCAACTGAGCCACCCAGGTGCCCAAATTATACTTGAATTTAAGAACAAAAAATAAAAAAATGTATATAGGTGAACAAGATTCCCACTACACCTGCCTACTTTCCAGTGAAACCATAGCCAAGGGACCAGGCTTGGCAGAACCAGTGGGGAAAGAAGATCCTATGAGTTTCACTCTAGTCTGGCATGGAGAAGAGACATGAGAGGTGTAGAATAAGTGGGAAGCCTTGGGTGTCCCCCATGCCACCCCTCAAACACCACACATTATGAGAGGACTGGGTGGGGTCCTTCAGCCTTGCACTGGTGGAATACCACTAAAAATAATAATAATAAAAATAATAATAATAAAAGGGTGCCCAGATGGCTCAGTCAGTTAGGTTTCTGCTTTTTGTTCAGGTCATGATCCTGGAGTCCTGGGATCGAGTCCCACATCAGGCTCCCTGTTCATTGGGGAGTGTGCTTCTCCCTCTCTCTCTCTGCCCCTCCCCCCTACCTGTGCTTTCTCTCAGATGAATAAATAAAATCTAAAAAAAAATTTTAAATGTGAAGTTGCTATAGCAATGCTTTCAGTGGATGTTGTCTGGGTCTGGCTTTGGGACATGTGACACACAGGTCAGAGGTACCCTGTGTTGGGGTCCACCACCTTGGCACAGCCATCAGTGAGGGAGCTGTAACTCTCAAATAAGAAGAGCCTGGCCCTCTGCCAAGATGTCCTCCATCCCTGCCACTACACGCGGGTGCCACCATTCATGAGGGGAAAGAGCAAGGGTGACTCCTGTCATTGGAGTTGTGAGCCACGTGGTCAGTGGTGGCTTTGAAGAGGACAGCTACAGAGCAGCTGATCATGGAGGCTGCAGTGACACCAAGGGGAGAGGGCTAGTAAAAGCAGATTTACCTCTCAGGAAGAAAAATCGCTTGGCAAAAAAATCCCATGCAGCTATGAAAGAGACATGGAATCTCAGGGAACATCCTACTGAGCAACTAAATTAAAGTGTGTCAGAATAAAAATGGTTAGAAAGTGGGAAAATCACACTCTATGTGGCAGTAATTCTTCAGATAGAAATAATCAGACCAAGGTGCTTCGTCAAAAAAAAACAGCAGTGGAATTCCAGAACTGTGTTTTACGAAAGAGTTAGAGATCGGATGACGTTAGAAATTCCCATGAAGAAGATGCTCCACAACAGCCGTTAAGAGAGACTTGGTGAAAAAGCTTCTTCCCCACGTCAGCCAAACTTTTCCTCAGGTTTCCAGATGAGAACTTGACTTTTCTCTGGTATCCTGACTTGTCTGATTGCCTTGGCTGGAGACTCATTTTTCTTCACAAAAACTGTCACCCACTAGGTGGCCGCTGCTGATTGAGTGCCAGCTCTTACAGTGCAGTATGAGAAGGACAGATGAGGCTAATTCCCAATTTAGGTGGCTCTACAGTCAGCGCCCACCTGTATCTTCCTTCACTGCCTGGTCCTTCTGCCTCTAATGGTCCAAGCCCGGAGGAAACTGGCCTCTGACGACACTGCTGGACAGGGTGGAGGTGATCGCACCCACCTGCTCTTCCCTGAGGAAAACTGCTTTGTATCAGTATCCCTGTAAGTTGGGGCCAGACCATTTTGCACTTACAGTACCTAGATTAAGAACCAGGGAGGAGAACAAAACAGAGATGCATGTGTGGGGGGGGGGG